>JADRCD010064354.1:0-24390 GCA_019843815.1 Montemys delectorum | reverse complement strand
CTCAGAAACAAAAACAAAAGCAAAAACAAAAACAAAAAGAAAGAAAGAGAGAAAGAAAGAAAATAAGTGAGAAAGAAAAGTTTAATTAATAGGATATTTAAGTTATTAGGGAAGGACTGAGATAAAACAACAGAAAGGGTATTAAAGTTCCCAGGCATTTGCAATAGCAGGGAAGCTATTGCCACTCCAAATTAGAGCGACAAATCATTGCATCCTAGAAGGAAAAAAACCCACAGCTGTATCTATAGGAGTTGGACTCTCATAAAGGATCTAATGTTGTCATTGCTGTGAACAAATATTTGAAAAAAGCAATTTAAAGGAGGGTAGTTTTATATTGCCTTGAGGTTTAGAGGAATATATAATGAATGGATGTTGATAGAGATGCTAGGTCAATGGTATCGAGTAAGAAACAGAGAAAGGTAATGACTATGGTTACCAGGCCTTCTCTCTTTCCCTTTATTATTCAGTGAGAGACATCAGCAGATGGGCTGGTATCACCTACCTTCAGAGTAAGCCCTCCCCCCTTTCTAAATCTAGAAAGGTCCTTACAGCAGACTCAGAGGTATACTTTACCAATGTCCTAAACATTTATTTGTTTATTTCATCATTTGTTTGTTTGTTTGTTTGTTTGTTGAGACAGGATTTCTCTGTGTAGCTTTACCTGTTTTAGAACTCACTCTGTAGACTAGGCTCAAATTGAACTCAAATTGATTTGACTGCCTGTGCCTCCTGAGTGTTGTGCTTAAAGGTGTGCTCCACAACCTGCTGCTCAAAGCATTTCTTTTTCTTTTTTTTTTCACTTTTTTATTGGTTATTTTATTTATTTACATTTCAAATGTTATCCCCTTTCACAGTTCCCCTCCACAAACTCCCTATCCCCTCCACCTCCCCCTGCCTCAGTGAGGGTGCTCTACCACCTGCCCACCCACTTCTACCTCGGTGCCATAGCCTTCCCCTACGCAGGGTCATCAAGCCTCCACAGGACCAAGGGTCTCCCCTCCCACTGATGCCAGATAAGGTAATTCTCTGCTACATCTTAATCTAGTCAAGCTGACAATCAAAATTAATCATCACATTCTCCCAATAAATAGTGACCTTTGGTAGAGTAACTCATCTACTCTCAACCAAGAATAATGAATCAATACTATGAATTCATTTTTTCATATCTGTTACCATTGTTTCAAACTGGCTGTACCCAGCCAAGATGTCAAAATCATGCATATAAGTACATATAAGCACGTGCTTATGAGTAAGTATGTACTTATAAGTGGATATTAGCCATAAAGTTCAGGCTAAAACCCACAGACCTGAAGAAGCCAAATAACAAAGATGGCCTAAGGGAGGATGCTTGAATCTCTCTGAGAAGTGGAAATAAGTAAATATCATAGTAGGGTAGAGGGAAGGAACTGAAAATGGGAGAGGGGATGGGGAGAGGAACAGTATAGGTGGATCAGGTATAGGGAGAGCAGGGAAGAGAAAATGGAAATCTGCAGTGGGTAGTGGGTGGTAGGGGGCACAATTCTATAATACTTCAGAGACCAGGGATGGGGGAAGCCCCAGGGTGTCTAGGGGGGTGACTCTAGCTGATACTCCTAGCAGTGGGGGATTTGGATCCTGAAGTGGCCACTTTCTGTAGCCAGGCAGGACTCCTAGTGAAGGTATGAGGTATAAGGACACCAACCTACCCACAAATCCTTTGACCCAAAATGTGTCCTGCCTACAAGATGTGCAGGGTCAAAGACAGAACAGAGATGGAGGGAATGGCCAACCAATGATTAGCTCGAATTGAGACTCATCCTATGGACAAGAAGCAATCTCCTCAACATCTTACAAAATTCAGAAGGGCAAGGGTCTAGAGGGGCAAATAGAAGCTATTTAATATAAGTAGATACTTCTATTTGATACTACTCTTTAATCATTTTGTGCTAATCTATAGCATGCTTCTAAAATCACTTCTTCTGTATTATATCAAGTCAGAGCTGTCCATAGAGAAATTTACCTAAGATTTTTATAATAAAAAATGAGAGAATCCATTTTTAATACTCTAAAGGTCATTGTGGGAAAAAGCTTCCATTTCACCTAATAATTATGATTATTTAACTAGTGACCCATCTCATTGTCATGGAAAAATAGTTGAAATCTTTAGCTCGCTAAGCTCCCACAAGGCATTCTCCTTCAGATTCTCTAAATCTGGGATCAGGTGAGTGTAAGGCTCTGTGCTAAAGGGGGCTAGCTTCTGTATGTCTTCCACTTCATTAAAGCTAGAGCTGATGAAAGACAAACAGGTTCCAGGTGTCCTTATGGGATCCAGTTTAATATTTTGTATTTCTAATTTGTTTGTGCCCCTCTCTGTGACCCTGGTGTCCTTCTTAACACCAAATGTTAAAGAGAAACTTATAGAAACTAGCTAGGTCCTGGAATTGCATAATTACTAAACCATCTTATCAAAACCCTTTATTCTCTGCTCTCTATGGTGGTTCTAGTTGTTTGATGAACTTTTGAGACTTGAATAAGTATTATTACTAAAGATGAGATAGTGAATATATAGAGAGATTAGGTAAATTGTCAAAAGTCAAAAAGTTAATATGCACAGAAAACCAATTTTGAACCCAAGCCTATTAGCATAATACTGTGTGCATGATTTTCCATCTCTCTATCTGCCTGTCAAACCTCAGCTTATAATAATGCATAGGGAAGTAAATATGTACTACAAGAACTATCATCCTTTGATAGCATAACAATATCAAAAAGGAGCAAGGTTGTAATCCTGTATTTCTCTGCATCTTGTTAATCCTAGCATATCTGAGAGATTATATTTCTTTAATAACATAACTGATGAAGAAGGACAAACCTCAGGATCTCATAAAATTTACAAGCTTCTGTAAGCCAAAGTACACTGTCAATAGGACAAAACGGCACTTACAGATTGGGAAAAGATATTTATTAACCCTACATCTGATAGAAGGCTAATATCCAATATATACAAAGAACTCAAGAAGTTAGACTCCAGAGAACCAAATAACCCTGTTTAAAAATGGGGTAGAGATCTAAACAAAGAATTCTCAACTGAGGAATCTTGAATGTCCAAGAGGCACCCTAAGGAAATGTTCAACATCCTTACTCAACAGGGAAATGCAAATTAAAACTACACTGAGACTCTACCTCAAACCAATCAGTTTTGGCTAAGATCAAGAACTCAGGTGACAGCAGATGCTGGTGAGGATGTGGAGAAAGAGGATCCCATTGCTGGCGGGATGGCAAGCTGGTACAACCACTCTGGAAATCAGTTTGGTGGTTCCTCAGAAAATTGGACATAGTACTACCTGACGACCCAGATATACCACTCCTGGGCATATACCCAGAAGATGCTCCAACATGTAATAAGGACACATGCTCCACCATGTTCATAGCAGCCTTATTTATAATAGCCAGAAACTGGAAAAAAAAACAGATGTCCCTCAACAGAGGAATGGATGCAGAAAATGTGGTACATTTACCCAGTGGAGTTCTACTCAGCTATTAAAAACAATGAGTTCATGAAATTCTCAGGCAAATGGATGATGGATCTAGAAAATATCATCCTGAGTGAGGTAATCCAGTCACAAAAGAACACATGTAGTATGTACTCACTGATAGGTAGATATTAGGAAAAAAGCTTGGAATACCCATGATACAACACACAGACCATATGAAGTTCAAGAAAAAGAAAGACCAAAGTGTGGATTCTTCAGTCCTACTTAGAAAGCGGGACAAAATAATCACAGGAGGTAAAGGAAGGGAAGAATCTTGGAGGGGGAAAGGAGTCGGAGGGGAAAAGGGAGGAGGATCAGGCGTGGGAGGGCACTGTAGAAAAGTACAGAGGGTCAGGAAATTGAACAGAGGTGTGTAGCAGTGGGGCATGGGGTATTGGGCATAGTCACTAGTATGTCCCAGATGCCAGAAATAGAAGAGGCTTCCAGGACCCAATGAGGGTGACATTAGCTGAAATACCCAACAAAGGTAAGAGAGAACCTATAGAGACCATATCCAGAAGTTAGGCACAGCCCCAGATTGAGGAATGGGGCCGCCATCCCATCCCAAAAATGCTAACCCAGAATTGCTCCCATCTAAAGGAAATGCAGGGACAAAGAGTGGATCAGAGACTGAAGGAAAGACCATTCAGAGACTGCCCCACCTAGGGATCCATCACATCTGCAGACACCAAACACAGACACTATTGATGATGCCAAGAAATGCTTACCGACAGGAGCCTGGTATGGCTGTCGCCTGAGAGACTCTGCCAGAGCCTGATTAATACAGATGCAGATGCTCACAGACAAACATTGGACTGAACCCAGGGACCACAATGGAAGAGCTAGGACTAAAGGAGGTAAAGGGGATTATAACCCCATAGGAAGAACAATATCAATTAACCAGACCACTGTCTTAGTTAGAGTTTTACTGCTGTGAACAGACACCATGACCAAGGCAAGTCTTATAAAAGACAACATTTAATTGGGGCAGGCTTACAAGCTCAGAGGTTCAGTCCAATATCATCAAGGCAGGAACATGGCAGCATCCAGGTAGGCATGGTGCAGGCAGAACTGAGAGTTCAACATCTTCATCTGAAGGCTGCTAGGGGAAGACTGGCTTCCAGGTAGCCAGGTTGAAGGTCTTAAGTCCATGCCCACAGTGACACACCTGCTCCAACAAGGCCACACCTTCTAATCTTGCCACTCCCTGGGCTGAGAATATGCAAACTACCACAACCACATGGAGCTCCCAGGGACTAAACCAACCAAAGAGTACACATGGAGTGACCCATGGCTCCAGCTGCATATGTATAGCAGAGGATTGCCTTATCTAGCATCAATGGGAGGGGAGCCTCTTGGTCCTGTGAAGTCTTGGTGCCCCAGCATAGTAGAATACTAGGACAGTGAGGTGGGAGTGGGTGGGTGGGTGGGAGATCTCCCTCATAGAAGCAAGTGGGAGGGGGATGGGATGGGTGTTTGAGGAGGGAAAACCTGGAACCGGGATAACAATTAAAATGTAAAAAATAAGCACATACAGAAACACACACACACACACACACACACACACACACACACATATATATATATATATATATATATAGAAGGATGAGCCCCACCTCCCCAAATTCAGTGGCAGCAAAGCAAAACTGAGATACAATGGCTGCTTATTTACAATAGAGAAACCAACCTGCAAGAGCACAGCCATGTAGAAGTTGTTCAAAGTACTAAGAAATGATGAAGAGATAGTATAAAATATATCAGAATGTGACTCAAAAAATTTGCCTCACAATCTTTGTTTTATTACCAGCTTCTTCTGTCTGACCCTCATTTCATCTTTTGTTTTTTTAAAAACTGAATGATCTCTAAAACTCCTCTTAGTTATAGGACTCTAGAGCAAGCAACCTATGAAGTTAAGACTAGTCCAATATTCATCTCAGTTAAGAAAGAACCTAGGGTGCCCCTCCACACACATATACACATTAAAAGTAATAAAAAAATAAATAAATACATCTTTAGTATTTGTATTCTTGTTTGAGTTTTAGGACTAAGCCCTATTTATATGCTGAGTCTTTTCTGAGGAGCCAGAGGCATGGCAAAAAAGAAAGAAAGAAGGAAAGAAAGGAAGGAAGGAAGGAGGAACCTAGGACTTTGAGGTGATTGAATATTTGCTAACTGAATAGGAAAAGGTTAAGCTGAAATTCAGATGGTTTTGCTGAATTTCTGGAGAGAACAAAGCCAGGGAGGGGACAGTTTACATGCTCATAAGAGAGCCAAGACATGGAGGAGAGGGATGGTTTACATGTAAAGAAGAAAACCAAGACATGCTTGGCATAGTTTACATGTTCATAAGAGAAGCAAGACATGGAGGGAACAGGTTACATGTTCCTAAATATCCTTTGGAGTCGATACAAGCTATGAGCCATTTCTCACACCAAGCTCCCTTGTGAATTCTTGAGTTACAATAAAAAAAAAAAGACAAACACATTCAATTTGGTGAGATGATTTCTTCATCCAAAATGTCTCCAGGGTGAGTTTTATCAAATAGAAGAATGTGAAAGCAAACATGATTCAAGGAAACCACATGATCTTCTACCCAAAAAGTGATGAATCCTTTCTGCCTTGGTCAGGAAGGAAAACATGAACCACAATTGATTTGCTCTGTTCTCTTGAGGGAAAATTGAGACTGAGGAAACTAGAGATCCCATTTTAAAGAGTGTGGATCCAGATGTTTGTATTTTCTTGATATATTGGATTTGAGTCAAATAAAATTCCCCCATTTGCTCACTATTTGCTTTTTGTAATTCTATCTGAATATATTTTTGCAATTAGAGTTTGAAATCTAATAAATATTATAGGTATCACACAGACATCTCAAATAAATATGGTAACAGCTTTGGAGTTTAATTTAATATCCTGCAGGTTCTATGTCTAACTGAAAATTTGATGGTATTTTTTTATTTTTAAAGAGAAGAGGCCATTTCAAAAAGAGGATTGTTAGCACAAGGAAGAGCTCTATACTGAAAGTGTATGGGTGGAATAACATCACATTACTTTGGCATAAACTCAATAAGGAAGGTATTTCTTTAATGTAAGAGAAATAAACTAACATCATTTAATTGGGATAGTTTTTCCCCTGATGAAAAAAAAAAGAGCTTAATAAATTGCTAATAAATGATCCTAGTTCAAAGGATGAAAATACAGAGTGAGCTCTGCATTTGGAATAAAAGTCAGATGATAAGAAGCCATTTTTCATTTCTTTCTTATTTATACTTGTTCCTTTCCTTGTGACATATGTGCTCATTCAACTAATGGGTTCATTCAAATTCCATTAAGAATGAGTTTTGTGTCATGTACTATGAAAAGAAAGCAAAAAAGCATCTTCATATTCTTTTTAAGTTTTATTTTAATTGAAAATAGATTTTCTTTCATGCAGTATATTCTAAAATATGGTTTCCCTTCCCCAAACTCTTTATTCTTGTGGCTCTTTGGCTTTTAAGCATTTCTTGTAGATGCTGAGACTTCAATCCCAATTTTAATATTTTTCAGTTTGCCTTGAAAGTCCCTGCATGTTTTGGCCTTATTCCAATCCATCTCCTAAATTCATATTATACATAGAAACAGATAAGGGAGGTGTGTCACACAAAATATCATAAGGATAAGACATATCTGTCATATAGAAGAAAGATTCAAATGCCAAGACATAAAATATTATAATTCATAATGAATTACAAGCAAAAGATCCCCTGTTCTTCAAGCCACTTTAGGGCTCTAATCTATACTTGGGGATTCAAGTCCTCCATATGAAAAGAATAAAACAAAATAAAGCAGAGTAAAGAGTGTTTGCATCTCTCCTTCAGTAGCATCTGTCTTTATCATTGCAGCTTCATGATTTCCAGTTTTCTCTTATAGAGTAATTGTCAGTCTCTATGATTAACTAGCTTGGAAATAACAATTCTGCCCAATCAGCATCTGGATAAGTTCTCTTATTTTGGGTTTCTTTATTTCAGAGCATTCTAATATGTTACACATTTGTCTATCATCCTTATAAGCCACATGTTGATGGTTGCTTGTCTGTCATGTTCAGGAAAAAGTCTGGACTGTATTAATTCCTATAATAGTGCTTTTCTCATAGTTAAGCTCTCAAAACTAAGTTAAGTAAATGAATGAACAACATCTGTTTGTCCTCTTTTATGGGCTTCACCTTACATGCGTTTAACATCTACAGCCATAACAATCCTAATTCTGATTAGTGAATTGGACATACATATTACCCAATAAGAAAAATGGCCACATCTAAAGATTTTTCCATACAATAAGGTCCACCTTCAAAACAACTTGTATTTCTTTTTTTTTTCTTTTTGAATTTGTCTTCTTATAATACTACATTTGAATAAGTAAAGTGGTTTTGGTTTTAAGGCTCCTTTAGATGTTCTGGCAGGAGAGTGAAGGTATGCATATACCCCTGACTAGAGAAAGGCCCTCCACTATCTGAGAAGGCTGTCTTCCTGAACTAAAACATGCAGCACCAGGAGGTATGTATGCCCGTGGAAGGGTGGGAGAGGAAGAGAACAAACTTCAGCCCAGTCGGATGATCTGAATCAACACTAGCAAGCAAAGGTGTAACAGATATTACAGGCAAATCATTGACATCTGATGATTTTGATCTTATCATAGGAACCAGAAACATCACTGTATACAACCCACCATAAAAGTTATATCCTTCATCCAGGCTTTGTAGATTTACTAGAGTCATTCTTTGTCCTAGGTCATAATAGCATTTTAGTAGGCCCAAGTATAACTAACAGGTAAATAAATGATCCCTGTTCTACGTTAATTAGAGGACACTACAAACTGGAGGCATTGTCACTCCTTTACAAGACACTGTGGTCCACTTTCTCACCTCTAGAGTAGACAGAGTTTATGTGAGAAGACTTGAAAATATTTCCGTGCTAGGACTTTAGATCTAAGAGTATCCAGTCTAAGCTATCACTTTTTCATTGACAACTGCCATAATTATATCCTCAATGCAAAGAACACACCAAGAGCACTCTTTTTTTTCACATTGACAATTCAAGAGACTCTTCACACTCTCTGCTCACTCTCTGTGATGTAGTTCAATTATTTAAAAGGATGTGCAGTCCAATGAGAGAAGCTCAATGAAAGCTGAATTGCTGTCTCCTTGAGAAGTGCACTCAGCAAAAGTTACATGATTCTAAAGAAGCAATGTAGGAGATGAGGTTTAAGTGGAGGAGGTTGCATGTTGGATGAACACTCAGAGATGAGATGATGAGAGAGAAGCACTAAATGATCTCTCTGACAAATAAACAGGATGTTTAAGGGTAGGTGACTAAGAGGATGTGTGTGTGTGTGTATGTGTGTGTGTGTGTGTGTTTTTGTCTGTCTGTCTGTCTGTCTGTCTATGTGTCTGTGCATGTGTTGTGTGTTATATGTGAGTGTGGGTGTGTCTGTATACTATGTGTATGTATGGTATTATACATATGCATATGTGTACATGCACATGTGTATTTAAGTATGCAGAGGCCAGAGGTCAACATCAGTCACCTTCCTTAGTTCCTCTTCATTTTTGAGACAGAGTCTTGCACTGAGCTAGTAGCTCACCAGTTTGCCTAGACTGGATATTCAATGAATTCTATAGATTTGCCTATCTTCCCACATCCCCTTCACCCAGCATGGGAGTTATAAGGGTTCATTGCCAACTTCAGTATTTTTTGTGGATAGTAAGGATTCAGGTCACCCAAATTACCCAGCAAGCACTTTGCCAAGTGAGTCACCTTTCTAGGCCCCATAGAGGCTATTATTTAATAAGTAAAACTAAATATGTTGGAATAAGTTGAGATTCACAGAAATGTTTCAAAGACTGCATGGAGAATACCTCTGTGCTTCTCAGTAACTTTCCCCTAGTGTTGACATTCATTTATGACTATGAACAATTGGTGACAAGTAAGAAGTTAACACTGGTGCATTATTATTACCTAAGCTCTGCAATTTCACTTGGTTTTACAATCATTTTTTCCACTGTTTCCAGGTCTAATCCCAAGATTATATCTTACATATAAAAGATAGCTTTTTGGTACAACATCCTATCTAATCCAGAAGCCAGGCAGATATGGAGCCTCATCAGAAGGAATTAGCTTACACTTGGTTTTTTTTCCTGACTATAAATGCAGTCTGTACTAAATTATGCTTGCAAAAATAGCTTAGCTGAGTGGTATGCAAAAGGTACTTTTCAAGAAGGATGCCATTCACATATGGAAATGCATGGGGGGAAAACAAACTAAAATATTAGGTGTCAAATAGAAATCAAGAATAAAGAAGAGGAATTTGATGGTCGTTTTCCAAGAGGTTCCAAAGTCAAGATGTTTCAAAAATTCATCAAGGAGGAAATGACTGAATGCAAGTCACTAATAAGGGGAATAGCAGGAGTATGCTCATGCATGAAAAAGGCTGTATGCACACCCAGAATGAATTCCCTGCCTTCCATTCTATAAAGAATAACAACCCCATATTATGAAATAGACATGTAAGAGTCACTAAATTAATGGGCCCCAAACTCATGGGATACTACATACTAGGGGTTAGGAAATTGCCACCCTGCAGCCCAGTTCTTGTCTTCTTACTTATGTAAAGTTTTATGGGAGAAAACATTTAGCTATTCCTACTCATCTATATATTATCTATAGCTACTTTTGCATGACAAAGACAAAGTTGAATAGTTGAAAGTGAGACTACAAATGGCTTGCAATGCCTAAAAGATTAACTACCCAGCCCTTTATAGATTTAATTAACAGCTAGAGGTATGGAAATCTGGATGGGTTCTGCCATTGGAAGGTATACAATTAGCCAATATATGCAAATTCAAGAGGTCTGAAGTATGACCCCTTGCATACTTAATAGTGCAAGGTGTTTCCTGGGGTCTCTGGAAATGTCAGATTGTTGAATTTTATTTCTACTCCAAATACTACGCCCTAGAACTTCTAACTAAGGATAAATCACTAACCTATGGAAAGGATAACTGGTTATCAAAAGACAGGAATTGTTGTTTACTAATTCTCAAAAAATTCTTTGTAGAAAAAAAGATTACATGAGAAAGAGATGAAGCAAACACAACCGAGTTAGATATTTGTGTATTTTTGCTAAGATCAAGTCCTCCTTAGGCTAGCCTATTATTAGATGACATTACATGATAGTTTAAATTTTTGAATAATTAGCACGTGCATGGTCCACATGGTTACAAATAGGCAATGTAAGTATGATTTACATGAGAATGAAAAGACATGTGGTCAACTACCTATAATAAAAATACAACGTGGGAAGTACCCAAAACCTCTAAATACATCCACATAGTACCAATATCCTCTCACTCTTGAGATGACTCTTCATCTCTTCTCCCTACAGCATCCTTTCAGACTTTGCCACTGTGACATTATGTAACCTCCTTTCCAGGGCAAGCAAACCCTTCAAAATACTTAAAACCACTTTCCACAGTAACACTTTGCTTAACTGAATGATGGCTTTAAAAGGACCCAATTTCCCTTCCAGCTCTCTTAAAAGCAGGCTGCTCACTCTCTTATACTTCAAAACCATTACTACTCCCATTAGTTGGTTTTTATTATTTCCATTTTAGTGATGAGAAAACTAATGTTTACAAAGGTCAAAGTAACTTGGTTGCACAAGTTACTGATGGATGGCAGGACTTAGATGGGAACACATGGGAATGATCAGAGTAGATTCTTTCTCAACATGCTGGGCAGTCTTTTAGAACTTCTACGAGCTTCCATTATCATATACTGTGAAACGGGAAACAATCAATGAACAGTGCTTTAAAAAATATCTTTAGGATTAGCTACTTAGAGGACCTGACACAATGGAATGATATCTCCATAGGAGAAAGAGACATTTCCTTGAATTGTGTGATGGTCTGCACCCGATCCACTCTTCTCTCATAAATAAAAGGTATTGCCTAAAGAAATTTAATTATAACCTCTAGTTGAGTTCTTAATTTAATATGACAACTGTAAGAAGCCAGGCACAAGTTGGATCCAAGATAAATCAAAGGAGATATAACTGGAAGAACTAAATGGTGTGTATTTAGGTGGATTCTCTTAACCAAAAGTATTTTCAAATCATTCTTCTCTGGCACTCTGGTATATTGTAAATGAGTTAATATATGGAGGATATGTTATTTCTTCAGACACAAGGTTCTCATGCTCATCTTTTTATACTAGAGGTCCATAGAATTTTATCTACAAATATTATAGTTTCCATATAGGAAGTTAAGCATTGATACTGAAGATGCCTAGACTAATATCCCAGCTAGCAAATATCCCATGCCCTGTGGACAGCATACAGTTCCTCTGCTCCTAGTCTGCTGCTATGTTAAAAGATCAGAGTGCTTTCAAAGCATTTGGAAGTGTAGAATATTCATTATTTTAATGTTGCTGAAATAACTCACACAAAGCAGCATAAGGAACGTAGAATTTATTTCAGTTCCTGATTGAAACGTGGATACAAGTCAAGTGCTGTGGTACACACCAGTATTCCTAGGACTTGAGAGGTGGACATAGGATAGTCTGGAGTTCAAAGTCATTCATATCCATATAGTTCAAGGCTAGTATAGACAATGGAGTGAGACCCTGTTTAAAATTACAATAATCATAATAAGTGGATAATTCTCTCATTGTAGGAAGACACAGTTATCAGAGCATGAGGGATCTGGTCACATTATATCCAGGGGCAAGAAACAGAGAGAAATAAATGCTGCTGTTTAATTAACTTTCTCCTCTTATCCTTTTTATTCAGTCTGGAACCCAAGCCCATGATATGGTGCTATTCGCATCCAAAATGCTTTTTCCACACTCAGTTAAAGGTCTCTGTAAATTTTACACATGCCCAGAGGATATGTCTCTTAAGGTGGTTCTAAATACAGTAAAATACATGGTAAAGGTTAACTACCAAAGTAGGTTAGGAAGAAAAATGTAAAATAGAATCACCATTCACCCAAAATGACATAGTCTGATGGGCACGTAAGGTAAACTGGTACCTGGTCTTTTAAAACAATTCTTCTCTCTTGGCAGTCACTTTGTTCAGCTTGCAAGGGAGATGAGTAAGCAGAAATTAGCATAATGACAAATAAGTAAATATTTCCACGGTCTGTCAGTCAGATCAACCCTGATTAGGTACAGATGGATATTTTTGGATTCTTCAAATGAAGTAATGGGAACATATACAATCTTAGAAGGCTATACACTAAATGTTGACAGTATTTGTCCCCTGTGCTTCTGTGTCTATTTATTTTAATATTGGGTGTGCATTTGTCCTATACCAAAAATAGCAATGAAGGTATTCCCATTTTTGGAAAATAGGTACATGATGCAACTGCTATTTGTTCTGTAGGAGCAGGAGAGACTTCACAGGTAGAAAATACCACCACAAAAATAAAGCACAAATGTTCCAGTAAACACTTCACAGTAACATTTGAAATTCAGTTTTTTCCTTGAAAACTCCTAGAAGAAAAATTAGGAAGTGTACATCATAACACACATATAGGTAAGATGTTTCTTAATTTTTCCAATCTCTCAGGAATTAAGCATAACAACTGATAAATGAGTCTTCATGAAGTCAAAAAGCTTCTGTCGGGTTAAAAAAAAAAACTGTCAGCAGGCTGAAAAGTCACCCTACACAATGAGAGAAAGAAAATATTTGCCAGCTGTACATCTCAGAGAGGATTAATATCAAGAATATATAAAGAACTCAGAAACTATATATCAAGAAAACAAGCAACCCAATCAAAAATGGGCTATGGAACTGAACAGAGAATTTCCCAAAGAAGAAATAAAGGTGGCTGCAATTTGTATGTATCTGTATCTGTATCCATATCATTATCCATATATGCATATGTATATGTATATGTATATGTGTATGGAGTTTGAATAGAAGTACCTTACGTGGGTACACAATGATTTCCCCAGAAGTCATGGTCTATTAAATGATATTCTTACTGCCAGGTGTAGGATACCTCCTTATGAATTATTGACATGTCATTCCCCAGAGGTCTTCCACACAATACAAGTTCTTGCTATTTTTTTGTTACACACAAGAACCTGATAATGAGCCTCTATTTCTGAAGGTACTATATAATCTGGATACAGGGCATAGATAAATCAAGTTGGAAATGACCTATAAGTTTCTTCCCTACCAGATAACCTTCATAGTACCAGAAGGTACTATGCGGCTGCCAAGAACCAAAAGTAATCAATAATCTTAACTAGCAGGGAATCCTGAGAACTATAATAATGGTCTTAAAGGCAAGATGTGACCTTTACTACAATAATGGCATGATGCTTATAGAGTTAACTACTTTCTGATTGAATTTAAGGTTTTCTCAGGAGATAATTAATGTCCATTATTATGAGCCTGGCCAAAAGCCTGTGGCTGGTGATGACATAGTCCGTAGTGGATTACCTGCTACTGTTGTTTTGTGAAATGGGCATGTTATTCAAAAGTACTGTGATAGTATGAATGAAAATGGTACCATAGGCTCATAGAAACTAGTACTATTAGGAATAGGTACTATTGTCAGAATAGGTGTGGCATTGTTAGAGGACATGTGTCATTGCAGTGGGCTTTGAGGCCTCAGAACCCAAGCCAGGCCTAGTGGTTCACTGTCTCTTTCAGCTGACTGTGGATCCAGATGTAAAACTCTCAGCGTCTTCTCCAGTGTCATCTCTGCCTGCATACCATCATGCTGCCTGCCATGATGATAAGGGACTAACTCTCTGAAGAATAAGCCAGACCCAAATAAATCTTTTCCTTTATAAGTGTTGCCATGGTCATGATGTCTCTTCACAGCAATAAAATTCTAAGACAACTACCTTCTAAATATTTATGTAGGTTCTGTGCCCCAGTGTAGGGGAATGCCAGGGCCAATAAGTGGGAGAGGGTGGGGTGGCAGGCATGGGGAGGGGGGAGGCAACAGGGGTTTGTTCTTGTTGTTTTTGTTTGTTTGTTTGTTTGTTTGGAGGGGAACCTGGGAAAGGGAAAATTTACATGTAAATAAAGAAAATATCTAAAAAAAAAAATATTTATGTAGAATAGTCCTGCTTCCAACCTTGGTCAGAGAAACTTTTCTTTATAAGAGTTAGCAGTTAATGTAGAAACTCACTATTGGACAAGCTGCTGAGAATAAGTGATAATTTAGTGTTTTGCTCTAAAGGAGACTTGCAAAAGATTGGACCCTTCACCATTCTACCATGGACTGGTGAGGGTCTCATTAGGATCCATCATTCCTGAGGAACTATAATCAGTTATTCGTAACTGAGAGAGGGGAAGTGTCATTTTTTCACTGTTTTAACGACTGGTAAGTTATCCACGGTGTGGTAAATAATTCTCATCCAGGCTTTTGTAAGCATGAGGTAAATAAATAAATATTGTGAATGGACAGGAAAGAGTTGTATGGAAAGGGCATAAAATAAGGTAATGGGGTGAATATAGTCATAAAGCACTGTGTATATTGTGAAATGTTCAAATATAATGGTAAATTCAAGCAAATGTCTTCTAAGAAATGATACAATTGAATAATATAATTAATATCAATATAAAAAGAAATAATTGAAAGAATCTAATAGAAAATTTAAAAGGTTTTTACTGCCTTAGTTCATTACTTGGTAGTGAACATCATGGGACAGGTTAACCTATACAGAAACATGCTTTATTTGGATTACAGTACTAGTGGCACAGAAGTTCAAGTGTATGACACCAGAAATTGGGGCAGAACTTCAGGCTGTATTCACATGGTGAATACAAGGGATTGGGGATTGTGTTAGTTTGACTTTCTCCCCTTTCCTTCAAAGCCATCAGTTCATCCTAGGGGATACTCACTGACAAACATTTCTAATCCTGATTACTTCCTAACACATGGAATTTGGAGGGAGCATATTGAAAGCATGAGTTTCATAAGATAGGGGCATAGCATGAGACTGCCGTACCTAAGGATCCATCCTATCTGCAGACACCAAATCCCTACACTATTGCTGATGCCAAGAAGTGCTTGCTGACAGGAGCCTAATACGGCTATTCCCTGAGAAGTTCTACCAGCACCTGACCAATACAGATGTAGATACTTAGAGCCAACTATCAGACTGAGCCCAGAGACCTCAATGGAAGAGCTAGGGGAAGGACTGAAGGAGCTGAAGGGGATTGCAGCACCATAAGAAGAACAATATCAAGTAATTGGACCACTCAGAGCTCCTAGGGAATAAACCACCAACCAAAGAGTATACAGGGAGGGATCCCAGTCTCCAGATACATATATAGCAGAGGATGGCCTTATCTGACATAAATGGGAGTGGGATGCTAGAGGGGTGAGGTGGGAGTGGGTAAATGGGTGGAGGAGCACCCTCATAGAGACAAAGGAGGGGGGGAAGGGGAAATGAGATGGGGGATTGGTGGAGGGGTAACCAAGAAAGAGAATATCATTTAAATGTAAATGAATAAAATGATTAATTTAAGAAAAGAAAGTTGTCAAAAACATCCAAAGCAATAGTAATGGGCATAGCAGGAAGTTAATAAGCAAAAAATACAAGCCCTCTCATTGGAGACTTTCAGTCTCATAGACATGAGATTGACAATGCAAGAAAAATGAAAAATAAAATTAGTAGAAGCCCTTGAATTTCAGGCCAGATTGCTTAGTTTTCATCAGGAAAAGGCAACAAAGAAAGGAAATAGAATATAGATGCATTCATCTAAGAGGGAAATTTACCCAAATGTCACTAGAAGAATTTGCAAAACCACTGATTATTCCCATCTTGTTTTGCTCTATTTTTTCTTTCTTTTTTTAGTGATATAAAAGAATTAAAGAACTTAAGATAGTCCCCCAGACAGGAAACTGAAAGTTTCATCTTGTGACATGCAAATCTGACATGCAGATGGGCCTTCCTGTTTGTTGCTGACCATAAAACTATTTGAGATGCTTAAGTAGATTGTCGAGTTTGGCTCTAGTTAATATGACCTTTTTCACCTACAGAAGCATGGTGCAGTGTTTATTCTAAGGAAGTTTTTGTCATACCCGATTATGTCCTGTTGGGTACACAAAGATAAAAGTGCCCCATGTGTTTACCTTTAAATAGAAGAACTCAAAAAGGGGAACAGAGTTTGAGAAGCTTTCAAAGTCAAAAGGATATGATGGCTGACTGCTAAAGAAGCTCAAATACTGAATCCAAATTTCGAAAGTACTTGTTTCTTTGTGCCAGGCCCTGTTTTTAAGATTTCACACCCATTAATGATTTACTCACTTTAGGCACTTTCACTAGTCAACTTTACAGATAAACAAACTAAATGCTAGGTCTACAGGTAAAAGTATTCATGAAGCACAGATGGGGAGGGGTGGCCACCACAAGTTTGAATCATTTCAGAGATGTATATTTTTAAAAGCAAAAAGTAGAGGGGGGAGAGAGGGATAGAAGAGGAGAGGGATAGAAGGAGAGGAAGGAAATAAAGCACAAATTGATTTTAGTAATTCAGTAAGTGGTATAACCAAGCAGCTGATTCTAGGGTCTTTGCCCACAATGATTCACTCCTTTACTTTTCTAGAAAAAAAAAAAAAAAAGCAGTCCCATGCTCAGGTCACAGTGACTCTGAAGAACAGAAAGTCCCTGTAAGTATCCCATCTTAGTTTCTCCAGGCATTTTATTCTCTCCAAACATTCACATTTTTACCCAACTTGCACTCCTTGTATTAAAGGATACTCGAAACATTGACAAAGCAATATCTCCAGCAAGTCCTGAAAATTGAGTCTTTTATGTTTCTTTTTTTTTTTTTTTTTTTTTTGATCTTTTGAGTTCAGTGGTTCTTAAGAGGAAAGACTTCAGTGTCCTGAATATGTTCTGTTCCCCTTCTTCCTGCCCACTCAGGTTATTCAAGAGCATGGTCTCCATTAAAAATGAAAAATGGAACGGAAGGAATTAAAGAATATGGGAAGAAGGCAGTGCATCCTGTGTTTATATTCCCTATTAGCAGACACCAAGGCTACAGCAGCACTTGGGTGCATTAACATTTGACAAAGCCTCTGAGAGACATTACTGAATAATATGAATCCTTCAGCCATCACTAATCTTTGTCAGGAACATCATATGAATTACTCATCTGACTTCTAAAGAAAGGCTTGATCCTTTGGATGGAGAAAGTTTCAATAAGTCAATTATTCCTTAGGTTGGAAATCTCCTTAATCACCCTATTCCTGAAGACTATTGAATTTTTTAACATGATTTACTTTTTTCTGAACACATACTCCATTTTTAATGAATATGCTTCCGATTAATGGCATTTAAATGAGAGGCAAAATGCTAAGATGTGAGCATTGTAAGTCAATAACAAACCTTAAAAAAAAAACTTAGGAGAGCCTGAAAATATACCCACAAGACGTCATCATCCTAGAGCAGGGGAAAAAGGCTATAAGGCAACTCACACACACGATTCCAAGAAAGAGCCTTTTTGGTTTTTATATGTCTGTGCAGGAGAAGTGATGTGAATACAGTTTTAAAGTAAAGAAGAGTACCATAGATAAACTAGAGAGAGCAATATCTCAGACGGGAACAAGTGGGCAAGAGAATTGCAGAGAATAAGATTTTGTACTGGTTGTGGTTCTGTAGGAGTCTGACGATTCAAGATGATTGGTTTTAATTCATCCAGTGCTCTGAGAGTTTATTGTGTCATAATAGCAAGAAGGAAGAGACCAGATGGGATCTAGAGGGAGGATTAAATGTGGGAGCAGGGAGAAAAAGTTCATTTCTTCAAAAACGTTCCACAAAGCTAAATAGAAGGTACACTGGTGTGGACAGTACATCTTTGTCTCTTAGTATTCATTAAGATTGTGTACTCTAGTCTCAAAACCAAGATCTATATTACTATTTTCCTAGCTCTGAGAATGACAATCTTATAGTTGCTATGTACCTGTCATATAGTGCTTCTGCATTTTACTTTCTTTTCTGAGTTGTTTCTAAAAGCAATGGTGCAACTTACAGGGGAACATAGCCTAGATCAGAAATTGCAATAGTTGGCCATGTCCACATACCTAGAAGCAGTAGCTGGAGAAAAATGAATGCAAAAAGATGTCATCAGTAGAGCAGGGTGCACTCCTTGTGTAGATCACAGAAAGGATAAAGACATGCAGCGAACAATGCCAGGTATACGAATGATTGACATCTAACAAGAGTTAGGGGTAGCTGTCTCAAGCTGATATCATTGGAATGCAAATAGCATGTGGGGCAGAAAATGCCTTGATCTTTCCAGGAACTCCTAAATAGGAAGCCTACTCTAACCAAATAGTCATGATGAGGAATTGAGAAGATTGAATCGGACACCCTGAGGGGAGCCAGAAGGGCAAGGCTTTGAAATCCTATGAATTTGTAAGGAAATAAACAGAAATCTAGGAAATGGGCCAGGGTCTAGATTTTCAGGTTCTAAACCAATAAAAATGAGGAAGCCAAAGGTGTGTTGTAGAAATCGATTCTTGGTTGGATCTGAACAAACAAACTATGGAAGTGCGAAGGATAGAGATCTTTAATCCTTGGCAGGCAATAGGGACAGTCAACAGCACTTACCACAGTGGAATATACCCATGACCTATTGGGTTATCCCATGATCTGTTGGGGAATCTCTGGTCAAAGTCTGCCAAGTGAGTATAAGCAGAACTCAGAGAGGAATAGGATTTACTTATTCTATCCCTGCAAGGTCTTTGTTTTAGCTCATGACTAAGAGCGATTGACTTAACTAATATTTTCTAAGAAAGTCCAGACCAGAGAAGACCAAGGATAGGATACTTTTGAGAGAGCCACTTATGTCCTCCTCATCAACCCCACAAATAAGCTACATGGAACTCCAGCTAAGAGAGACTGCTTAGAGTCTGTGAAAATGACATGAGCTTAGAAGTCAGATTACCAGAGTTTAATCACAGAACTATCACTCAATATTTGACTAATGAAAGACATAACACCCCTGTCCTCTGCATGTGAATTTTCATAACTGTAAAATTTGCTCTATTTTATTGATGAGATAGATAGTTAAGGTTTCTGAATAAAATGTATATCCATCCTTTTATTTTTCAACAAACTGCCAATGGCTGACTGAGGAGAGAGAAAACTAGTTGCCCCATTCCCAGAGACTGGTGCAATTCCTGCTACCCTTGAGGAAATCCCATCAGACTGTAAGAGTGAGAGAGTGTTGTAGAAAGTCATCCTGCTCTAAAGGATCAGCCATTTACTGAGAGTCTGTGTCTGCTAGGAAACCTCCTCACACTTCCAAGAGGGTACTACTCTTCATTTGACAGTAAGAGAGACTGAAGCACAAAAACATTCTGTGGTTTTGACAAGATCATAAAGGGATTACTTAAATTTGCTTTACCCCAAAGTACACACACACACACACACACACACACACACACACACACACACACATGAATGCATGCTTTTGATTACAAATATTATTACCATGTAAAGTCAAGTTTCCAAATATGTGACACAGTCTTTAACTTCAACCAAAAGAAATGACCTACACTTCATACTTCACACAACTCTGGATTAAGGAGTAATGCATGGGAACTTCACATTGAGCCTTGAAAATACACAAGACTGTTATGTTTACTGCCTTTTCCAGAGATTGGGTGTTGAGTATTAAGAAAGGCAAATAACATGTCCTGGGTTATGAAGTAAGGAATCTACAGTACCAAAATTTAGATAATAAATTATCTGGCTGGATTCTACACATTGTGTTCTTTCTACAGCTTATGCTTTCTGCTGTTACCTGTGTGATAGGAATGTTCAACAAATAATCAATGACATCTACTGCCTGGCTCAAAAAACAAGAGGAGGACACAATGCAAATGTGATCTTTGCATCTCGAAGCGCTGAATATGAAGAAGAGATAAATGAAGGGAAGTGCAAATTGTGTGCCAGGTGCTTAGTATTCATCATTTAGCATCAGCAGCAGGCGTCAACGTTGAGACAATTCTATTTTCAGATGCCGCTAAATAAATTCATCTCCTTCTCCTGGTATGACAGTAATAGTAATAAATTCTTCTGAATTTTCAAGGCAGGACTCTACCTCCTTGGAGCCTCAGAAGCTGAAAATACCACTCGAGATGGGAGGAAATAAACCCATACTAGGAATCCCTCAATAACCTGTGCTTTAGGAGTTCTTTTCTGCTTGGAATGACAGAGCACAAAGTAAACCCAGGAATTTCTGTAATGGGGTTATTGATAATTAACCATAAAAAAGTCTCCCAGCAGTTCACTACCAAAGTTACATTTTGTCCTATGGCTTATTCTCTTCCATATGACTTTCTGTCTGAAGAATCATTTCGGTTTCATTGAGGTAGGTTAAACCTGCTAGGAAATGCAGCACAGTAGAGACTAATGCGAACAAGAGGTTCTACACTAGCTCCTATCACTAATGACATCAGAGGAATTACTTCTGTTTTCATTTGTGGAGATATGTACAAGGCTAAGCAAGGTCCTCTCAGCTGAAAAAAAAATCTGATGTGGTTTATTCGGTTTTCTAACCAATAAGGTAAACACTGTCCCTGCCACATCTATGTCAAAGGAAAAAAATAGAAAAATTCAAAAAGAAGAGTAAGAAAAAATGTTTTCTAGCTGACAGGAGAAAAAGAAATCTTCCCTCTTTGGAGGGCAGTTTGTTCCCTCACAGAAGTTTATATCAAGCAAAATTGATTCAAGTATAGCAGATGTTCTCGCACAATTTTATTGCTATTTATCATTGTTATTGTTCTTAAACCAGGATGATTTGGTTATCCATGGGCCTTATACCAATTTTTCCTGTAATAAAATTGTCTATTTTTTCTATAAGCTTCTCTCTTGTAAGTACAAAATGTAATTATGTTTAATTGGAACCAATGTTGTTTCTGAAAATACATACAGTTGAAGAAAATACTAAATTTCTGGGTCTTAGAAAATCCCCATGTTAAGTCATTGTGTGTGGAAAGGGTATCGATTGGAATGCAGAGGGGGCACTGGAGCATAGTTTTCTTCAAAACAAAGAGAAAACACACTACACCTAGAAAACAGCAGGTATGACAGCGTGTGGTTTTAAAGGATTCAAATACATATTATGTTTGTACACATTCTTGATGCATAATAGACTCAGAACATACTTACGGTACTTTTGTTTTACTAATGCTTGTGATGATGCCATCTCTAGCAGAACAGCTTTGTGTACTATGTTGTTCAAGGTTTATTCTCTCTCTCTTTCTCTCTCTCTTTCTCTCTCTGGTAAATAACTAAACTCATACCCACTGAAGGGCTATTTTTTTTTTTATTTTGAAGAGAAAATAGTAGGGAAAGGAATGAGTTTTTCCCCCAAAAGCAATTCATCCTTTGTGGGGAAATGTTCCCATTCCAACGAATATACAATCAGTAGGAGGATTTTACTTTGGAAGTAGAGAGGTGTTCACTACTTGAGCAATGAAATAATGCAACTGCAAGATTTGCACATTCACTAACCTCCTTTACATACACATACAGCAAAGGTACCTAGGACGTGGAGGTATACATGTATTACTAGTTAATCAGCAAACTGACACAGGAGGACAACTTGAGTCTAGGCGTTCAAAACCAAGCAGTGTACACACCAATTCCTCCTATTATAAAAGAAAAAAAAGAGAAATCCTGCTTACATTTTAAGATTTTTTTATTTGTTATGGTTTTTTATTTAGCATACACAATGATAGCCTTCATTTAGCATTTTCATATTTCGATATGGTTTGTATGTAGTTCTTATTTTTTCCTTCTATATTGGCCTCACAATCTCACCATCTGTTCCCCCTCTGTCTTACTGGTTCCTTTCCTCTCCCCAATATCCCCTTTTCTTGCCTTCATGTCATATGTGTTCCACTAACCTTGCTCCCTCTGTCATCCCTCAATATCCCATGCTCCTCTATTATGATCTCCTTTATACTTTCATGAACACACATATAGATTTAAGACACAAGAACCAGAATTTGATCTCTTGTAGTGCATGGTATGCATATATGTAATCCTAGTACTCAGGATGTAGAGTCAGGAGTATCTAAAGTTCAAGATCACTCTCAGCTACATAGGAAGTTTGAGTATTGTCTACCTGAGATCCCATCTTAAAAGAAAGGGAGGAGGAGGAAAAGGAAAAGGAAAGACAACAGAAAGATCAAAGTTTCATAGATGAAGACCAGATACCAGTCAAAGTGAACAGGCACAACATCTGGTGCATATGCAGCACAGAAAGGCTTGAATATTGGAGCTTTCTGTGCCATTTAAGCAATCCCCAAAGCATGCAGCACTCGCTAATTGCACATTTTCGAGATAACTGCTGGCCAGTCAAACACACCATGCCTTTCTGTGACTCTCCAAATGTAGTGGAGCAGCTGGAGTGTTGACCCAAGCGAGGATGGAGAGAACAGATGAAATATGTAAAAGTACACAAGCTGAGAAGTCAGGAGAGGAGTGAGGGCATAACAACTTTCCCCCAAAACCAGAGGCTTTAGGCAGCAGCAACCTGGCCTTTCTGTCTCAAATTCTACCCTGAAGAAAACATTACAATCATCCAGATCATCAGAGTCACAACTATACTTAAAGGTCACTTATCCCAACCTGCCCTCTGTTACTAGGATATTAATTCTGGCTAAGAAAAAAATCAGCACTTTATTTAAAATTACCAAAAGACACAGGGAGAAAATAGCCAAGTACAAGCAACAGCCCTATGTCCTCCATTTAGGGATACACGGCACTTTTACATATTTTCAGAGATATATTTACTTTGATATATTAAAGTTACTGTCTGTCCTGGGGGTGCAAAGAACAGAAACCAATGAAACAGACAATCATATATTTGGCCACAATCTAACAAATTTTACTGCTCTTAAAGCTTTGATGGATTTTTAAAACAAAGCTTTACATACAGAGTTGAAATTCTCTTTCGGTGTTTCATTCATCTAATCCTTTCTATACCCAACCCCACAAGCTATGACCATATTATTAAACTGATGACATCATTCAAAAGGCTTTCTTTACGCATTTCCCCTTCCTGTGTGTTTGTATAGTGTATGCCATTTAAATATTTGAAAGCATATGTAAATGGTGTCAAAAACTACACACTCATCACACATGCATTTCACATTTATTGTATTATCCACTCTCCCCCTCAATGAAACTTAGTGCGTTCTAATTTCACTCTAAAAACATATCTTCCATAAATATTCTTGCAAATATCTTGGCTTTTTGAATATGGAGGAAAAAGATTCTCTAGTGCATACATCCATACAAGGAAAATTGTGGGTATTGGGCACTGAGAAACTACCAAGTCATAGCATTTCTCCTTCCCACTCAGGTTATCAAAAGACTGGAAACGATCTTTTG
This sequence comes from Montemys delectorum, assembly GCA_019843815.1. Lineage (NCBI taxonomy): Eukaryota > Metazoa > Chordata > Mammalia > Rodentia > Muridae > Montemys > Montemys delectorum. The sequence continues at coordinate 461 of JADRCD010064354.1, read as the reverse complement.
TAAGACTTAGGGGGATTGTTATTAATGCATAGAGTTTATCCTAGTGTCAGAAGCAACATGAGAAAGTTACACTTCAAAGAGAGTTCAGGAAGAAATATTTCATCTTCAACTCGAACTAAGAAAGAAAGATAAAGAGGCTGTATGTCCCAACCACCAATCAAGGACTATACAGGGTGGGATTGAATGTACTGGCAGCAGGTGTATAGTAGAGGATTGCAAATTCGATCATCAATAGGAGTAAAGGACCTCGGCCTTGTGAAGGTTTTGTGCCCCAGTGTAGGGGAATGCCAGGGCCAATAAGTGGGAGAGGATGGGGTGACAGGCATTGGGAGGGGGGAGGCAACAGGGGTTTGTTCTTGTTGTTTTTGTTTGTTTGTTTGTTTTGGAGGAGACCTGGGAAAGGGAAAATGTACGTGTAAATAAAGAAAACATCTAATAAAAAAAACAAACAAAAAAAAAAA
>JADRCD010064344.1:0-12855 GCA_019843815.1 Montemys delectorum | reverse complement strand
AGGGCTACACAGAGAAACCCTGTCTCGAAAAACCAAAAAAAAAAAAAAAGCATTTATAAAAATAAAATAAAACATTTTTTACAAAAATTTTTCTTAAGCCCACAGTACTTTCATGAGGTCTAGGGTGCATTTTTTGTTGTTGTTGTTGTTGTTGTTGTAAATGGCTCATGTCTTTGCTGCAGAGAAGTGTACTGTTTATAGTGGAGCAAAGCTCCCTAGGTGGGATGTTTCCATTACTATGATGATTATAAATAAAATTTTAACTTCAGAACTAACTGCTTTAAAAATGGAGCATTCTGAAAAACAAAACATATGTACCTTGTTTATATGTTTCAGGGGCCTGCTTTCTCATTCCCTCTTGCTGGCTGACAAACCAAGAAAGGGAACAGAAGCAGCTTAAAAAGTAGTATTAGATCTGTTATGAGAATGCTAGTCAAAAATAAAGTCCATCTCATGAGGCTCAGATTTCATTTCCTCCACTGCTAAGCTAGGGAAGAACTGATGAAGAAAATTATCTTAAGGACTTTGGAGTCTGAAACAGCTTCCAAGGTCTCTCTCTTCCTTCCTTCCTCCCTCCCTCCCTTTCTTCTCTTCCCCTCCGTCTCCCCTCTCTTTCTCTTTCTATCTCCCTGAAATGCATTTGTTTGAGTGGCCCAAGTGAGCCCCAGAAGGGTCCTAACTATTTCTTGATTTGTTTCTAGCTACCGGGTGTTCTGTCTTCTGGGGGATGAGGAATCCACAGAAGGCTCTGTTTGGGAGGCATTTGCCTTTGCATCCTACTACAATTTGGACAATCTTATGGCAATCTTTGATGTGAACCGCATTGGACACAGTAGCTCCATGTCTGTTGAGCACTGCATTGCCATATATCAGAAGCGTTGTGAAGCCTTTGGGTAATTGTGCCTCTGTTCCTGTGTCTTTTTTTCTGTCCCATCTTCCTTCTTTGCTGTAATTTAACCTCCTCAATGACAGGTGGAATACCTATGTAGTGGATGGCCGTGATGTGGAGACCCTATGCCGTGTATTCTCACAGGCAGCTCAAGTGAGAGGCAAGCCCACTGCTGTAGTTGCCAAAACCTTCAAGGCCCGAGGCATGCCAAGTAAGTATTTCCTTCCTGCGAGTATTCAAAACATTTATCCATGGAGTAGAACAGACAGAAGGAGGCATTGACTAGGCTGATGATTTCCTTAGTCAACATCGTTAATGCTGGTAACATGCTAGAGGCTGCTTCTCTCTATTGACTTCACTAGCTAATATGTCTGGTTAGGATAGGAGGGGTAGGTCAAACTTCTACCAAGTAAACAATGGTTTTTTTTACCCTTGTAAGGGAGTGGCTAGTGGAACAGTTCACAAGAGAACAATTCCCTAATAGGGAAGGATCTGTATGGTTCATAGTCAAAAAGTATGGTATATGTAGGGGTAAGCCCATGAGTAAAGTGGTATATGTATATTCACTTATTTAGACCCAGACTTTCTGAAAGAACACATGGAGAACACAAGGTTGGGAACTAGGGGCTAGGGAAAGAGAGACCTATTTTTTAAATAAAATAATTTTATTCTAATTAACTCATAAAAAATAACATCACCTAGTTTAAGGAAGCCACTCAAACACTTGCCCAATCTCAAACTATAGAGTTAGTTTGGCCATTCTGAAGCAGTAGAATTTCAGTTCAGATTTTTCACTTTTTTTTAAATTTTATTTAATCTTTTTTTTTTAACACGCCAGACTTTATCCCCATCATGGTCCACCCTCTGACTGTTCTATTATCCCATACCTCCCTGACCCCCGTCTCCATGAGGATGTTCTCACCCTCCACCCCCACCCCACCAGGCCTCCTCACTCCCTAGGGCCTCCAATCTCTTGAAAGTTAGGTGCATCTTCTCTGACTGAGTCCAGACCCTCCAGTCCTCTGCTGTATATGTATTGGAGGCCTCATATCACCTTGTGTATGCTGCCTGGTTGGTGTCTTAGTGTCTGAGAGATCTCAGGGGTCCAGGTTAATTGAGACTGCTGGTCCTTCTACAGGGTCACCCTCCTCCTCAGCTTCTTCCAGCTTTTCCCTAATTCAACCCCAGGGGTCACCAGATTCTGTCCATTGGTTGGGTATAAATATCTGCATCTGACTCTTTCAGCTGCTTGTTGGGTCTTTCAGAGTGCAGTCATGATAGGTTCCTTTTTGTGAGCACTCCATAGCCTCAGTAATAGTGTCAGACCTTGAGGCCTCCCCATAAGCCGGATCCCACTTTGAACCTTTCGCTCGCTGAACCTCCTTTCTCCCATGCTCTTCTCTGTTTTTGTCACTGCAGTTCTTTCAGACAGGAACAATTCTGGGTCAGAGTTTTGACTGTAAGATGGCAACCCCATCCCTTACTTGATGCCCTGTATTTCTGCTGGAGGTAGGATCTACAAGTTCCCCCTCCCCACTATAGAGCACTTCATCTAAGGTCCCTCTCTTTGAGTCCTGAGAGTCTCTCACCTCCCAGGTCTCCGGTACATTCTAGAGGGTTCCCCAACCTCCCACCTCGCAAGGTTGCATGCTTCCATTCTTTCTGGTGGCCATCGGGGCTTCAGTCCTGTCCTCTCCCCAATACCTGATCATATTCCCCCTTCCCTTGTTTGTCTCCTCTCCTTCTCAGGTCCCTAGCTCCCTTTGACCCCTACTGTGATTGCTTTCTTCTCCCTCCCAAGTGGTATTGAAGCATCCTCACTTGAGTCCTTCAGCTTGTTAACCTTCTTGAGTCCTTTGGTTGTGTCCTGGGTATTCTGTACTTTTTGGCTAATATCCACTTATTAGTGAGTACATACTATGCATGTCCTTTTGAGTCTGAGTTACTTCACTCAAGATGATATTTTCTAGTTCCATCCATTTGCCTGCAAAACTCAGGATGTCCTCATTCTTAATAGCTGAATAGTTTTCCACTGTGTAAATGAACCACATTTTCTGTATCCATTCCTCTGTTGAGGCACATCTGGGTTGTTTCCAGCTTCTGGCTATCACAAATAAGGCTGCTATGAACATAGTGGAGCATGTGTCCCTGCGGCATGGTGGGGCATCTTTTGGGTATATTCCCAAGAGTGGTATAGCTGAGTCTTCAAGTAGATTTATATCCAATTTTCTGAGGAATGTCTAAATTGATTTCTAGAATGGTTGTATCAGTTTGTAATCCCACCAGCAATGGAGGAGTGTTCCTCTTTTTTTTCACTTTCATTATTACATTTTTTATTCATTTAATCCACTGGGGAATGGGAGGACTGTGGAAGAATTAAAACTAGGGGAAAATGAGACATAATACAAGATGTAACTTTGCACATTTCAAGATTGTCATATGGAATTTTCTACCTCAAATTTAGTTTCTCAAGTGTAAGTAGTTGAAAAAGGTATGGGTAATAATTTTTAAAAATGATATAGATATTTTAGAATAAAACTGATCTGTGACTCCTCCTCCAAAAGACAGCCTTATTCTGGTTCTACAGATTTGGTTAAATACAACTTTAACAATGAGCCCCTACCAGAACCTGAATGTTTTCCTTGCCTTCACCTGTGCATTACATGCTTCCTTACATACCTAGTCACTAAGAGTGTATCTCATATACATTCTATCCTCCTTCTCCCTACTATCTTAGTTGTCACTAAGTCCCCATCATCTTTATTGAACCACAGCAGCTTCATGAAGAGACTGCTTCCTGATCACTCTTGCAAGCACAGTACTGCAACAGCAATCTGTCTATAACACATCTGATCTTTCATTCCCCTTCTAAACCTTTTGTTGTTTTAATCTTGCTTCATATAAAAACTTATACACATAATGTCACTCTCCCAGTCTATCTTTTCAGCCTTATTTCCAACATTAAACCCTCCATTCACCAGCAAGTAAATCAGTGCTTCCCTCAAAAGCCACAGGACCTTTCTTTCTTTCTTTCTTTCTTTCTTTCTTTCTTTCTTTCTTTCTTTCTTTCTTTCTTTCTTTCTTTGTCTTTTTGTTTTTTTGAGACAGGGTTTCTCTGTGTAGCCCTGGCTGTCCTGGAACTCACTCTGTAGACCAGGCTGGCCTCGAACTCAGAAATCTGCTTGCCTCTGCCTCCCAAGTGCTGGGATTAAAGGCGTGCGCCACTACCACCCGGCCCACAGGACCTTTCTTAGGCTGCTTTTCCTTATTGCAGTTGCATCCCAGGACCCACCCTATGTTGGATTTTTATTCTAATGATTCCTGTTCTTTCCCCCCAAACTGACTTTCAGATGATATGGCTCATTAAGCACCTGAAATAAATATCCTTTGTTTTGTTGTAGATGTTGAGGATGCAGAAGGTTGGTATGGAAGGCCAATGCCAAAAGAAAAAGCAGATGCAATTGTCAAATTAATTGAAAGTCAGATACAGACCAACAAAATTCTTGTACCATCACCCCCTATTGAGGACTCACCTCAAATTAACATCATGGATATATATATGGCTTCACCCCCTGTTTACGTAGCTGATGACATGGTAGGCAAAAATGTAGAATATTGAATAACATCATATACATCATCATGGGTTTTTTATTCCTTAATTCACAAGAATCTTCATTTACTAGTTAGCAGACAATAATGGAATTTGACTGATGGTTATAAGTTGTAAAGATAATATGCCTCCTCTTATTAACTCTGTCTTTCTTCTTTTTTTTGGCTGGGAGGGTTGATTGGCTTAAGGAAGGTTTTTTGTTTATTTTTTTTTTAAATAAGGTCTCAACTACAGCCCAGGCTAGATTTAAACTCATTCCCCTTCTTGAATTCTGAAGTTACAGGTGCTAACTACCATATGTATAATTCTGAAGGAGACTATTGGTAAATCAGATTTATTAAAGACAACAATTTATAATTCTATAAAGTAGTAACTTCTTTCTAAGTGTACTCCCAAGAAAATCTAACCACTTGACTCTTTATTCAAGGTGTCTACTCAAAAAGCATGTGGTTTGGCTCTGGCTAAACTGAGCCATGAAAATGACAGAGTTATTGTACTGGATAGTGACACCAAGATCTGCAATTTTTCTGACATATTCAAGAAAGAACACCCAGAGAGATTCATCCAGTGTTATATTGCTGAACAAAACATGGTGAGTGTATCATGCAGGTCTCTCAAGTCCTTTCTCATTAGCTATCAGTAGTCTATGAAAGGCTTTGTACAGAAACATTCCAGGGAAACAGTAGTAGTCACCTAAAGTCAAAGAGATGCTTTCAATGTCTTATGAACAGGGTGTGTGTAAACTGCCGAACACCCTCTGGACATCCTGTACATACAAATAGAAGGCAGGAGGCTGACCACTCTAGATCTGAAGTATCCTAAGCTCTCTAGTAGCCTTTTCTGTCCCATCTAGCCTATGACTAGACAATTTTACAGCCACCAAGAGACAAACAGATTAAGAAACTTCCAGATCTCTGTAAATTCAAGGTCAGCCTGTTCTATAGTAGTGAGTTCCTGGCCAGCCAGTGCAACATAGTGCAACATAGTCTCAAGCAGTTTCTTGTAATTAAAAAAAATACCAATACTAGGAATTGTCAAAGAATTAAAAAGTAAGAATACAAATAGTCAAAGCTAGCACCCAGGGTAAATCAGCTCTGCTTATCTGTGCCTGTTTCTCTACCCAGAGTGATAATATGCAACATTCTTTTTTGTTGTTTGTCTGGGGGTAGGGAGGTTGAAACAGGGTTTCTCTGTGTAGCCCTGGCTATCATGCAACTCATTCTGTAGACCAGGCTGGCCTCAAACTCAGAGCTTTGCCTGCCTCTGACTTATGGAGTGCTAAGATTAAAGGTGTGTACCACCATCACTTGGTCCTGTACCTTTCTTAAGAGAAAGAAATTGATGCCAGGAAACCCTTAAAACTCTAAACCCAAGACTTAACCCACGTAGAGAATGATAGTTTTCTCTTGTCTTTACATTGCAGAGGCTAAAAACAACCTTGACAACCACAGTGGGTTTGGTTTTTTTTGTTGTTTGTTTGTTAGACAATGAACTAGACTAGCAGAGCTCATGTGAATTTTGTATTTTGAAACAAGTAGTTTCCAACTTTCTTCAAAAAGGAGTTACAGTATTGAAAATTCAGAGGATTTTACATAAAATCCAAATTTCTAGATTTTCTTAGAAAGGAGAAACTTCCAGTGGGTTGACATTCCCTCATGATGACCATTGGCTGGAATCAAGCATCATCCCTGTTTAGATGATCATCAGCTCTTTGGGGTGCTGTATTCTGCTAGCCCCATTGTTCTTTTATAGCATTTTTCTAACCCACCAGTGCTGGAATTTAAACATACTTTTAAAGTAATGGGTCATCACAATTATAAAAATATGCATGTTCATTCTTAGATATTTTCATTTTGTTTTTATTATGGTGCTTTGGATTGAACCCAAGACCTTACAGAAGCAAGGCAAGTGTTCTACCACTAAGTTACACCCACAGCTGCTCTTTTCATTTAGAAAAAAAGAGATGCAATCCTGTTTTTCTAAATTGAGCTCCCTATCAAAAAAGCTTGCTGGTATGATTGCTTCATTGATTACTTCATTCAACAGCCATATGTTCCAGCTAGGAACTTATTATATAGCTAAAAATGAATCATAAACTTTTGATCTTCATGTCTCTACCTCCCAAGTCCCGGGATTACAGGTATGAGCCACAGTGCCTGGCTCAACATGATTATTTCAAATTGTTTACTGTTTGATCTGAAGGTCTTATACTCCAGAATACCGCCCACTATATAAGGTGGGTATAAGCATGTCTTTTGACAGTTTGTTAGCTGGAAGGTGGTTGGCAGAGAGACAATGGGAAAAGAGGCCATGGATCCTTTCTCAGTATCTTGATTTTTGGATCCAGCCACAACCACCATCCCCTCCTTGGCAAGTTCTGTTTTGCTCCCAGAGAAGGTCATGTCCTAGTTCAAAGCCTTCTAGAGTATATGAACCTGGAGTGCCTGCCAAAGGAAATGTAAAGAATGACAGTATAAAGTGAAAACCATTAATGTGCACATCAGGGGCTGGAGAGATGGCTTGGCCAAAACATCCAATACCAATGCTTGGCAACAGCCTATAACTCCAGCTCCAGGGAATCCTGTGGTCTCTTTTGGCCTCCATGGGTACCCAAACACACAGAGACATACACGGAGGGGTATAACGTGTAATTTTTAAAAACTACGATAAATTCGTCTCTGGCCTGGGCAGTTTCTGCCCACCCCCCATGGCTAGCCCTAAGCATGGCCCTGATTCCAGCAGCAGGCTGCTGAGCTGACCAAACCAGTTTTTCCTAAAAATACCTAGGCCAACCCCTGTGGATGGTCTGTAGAATGCCAACAATACTCTGGTCTCATTCAGCTCCCTCTAGCCCAATGAAAGGAAAACACTAGAGACTTATATTATACCAGGCAGATTTATATCAGTAAATCTCCAACCCCAATATGCCCATGCAAAGAACACGACTCAGTTAATATGAACACAAGCTTCACCCCTAAGCTGGGCAAACATACCCTACTCTATTGCCCAGCTATGAAAAATCCCTTGCAGCTCCTCCAGGCCATGGCATGGGTCTGCTCCATCTTCCACCTCTTCTTCCTCCATCTTCACTCTCTGTCCTCCTTCTCATCTTTTCTTTCTCCATCTGTCTCTTTCTAAAACTTTCAGCTCCACCTTTTCCTTCCACTGCCCAATCACAGGCTCTAGCCTTTATTTGCCCAATTAAGATTTTATCTGAGCCAGGCAGTGGTGGCGCACGCCTTTAATTCCAGCACTTGGGAGGCAGAGGCAGGCGGATTTCTGAGTTCAAGGCCAGCCTGGTCTACAGAGTGAGTTCCAGGACAGGCAGGACTACACAGAGAAACACTGTCTCAAAAAAACCAAAAAAAAAGAAAAAAGAAAAGAATAAAGATTTTATCTGATATTACCTGAGTATGAGATCTACTCCTCATCAGGGCACCCCTCTTGAGGGAGCAGACAATACAAACTGCAACCACAACAGAGGGGGGCAAAGGGAGGGGAGAGAGGTTTTTTTAATTGTACAAAGCAGACACAGTCTCCCAGATCCAGTGGCCCAAAGAGGAAGGATGAGCACAAAACTTAGAGAACTCACTGTGTACGCCCATCAACAAGAGGTGTACATACTCAAGCAGCCTTCATGAGGTACCAGGACTGGTCCTATTATATCACAGAACTCTGCAGCATTAGGCCAAAGAGAGGTGATTTGTTCTGAATACTAGTAAGAGGTCAACTGTGATGCCATTCAAGGTCAAGAAACTACTTGGAAAGATTTTAACTTTAGGGTTTTCATGAGAATGGAGGCCTAGATAAAGTAGGCCATGGAGAAAGGAGTAAATGGGGACAATGACTAGATGACTTTTTGATAATTTTTCTGTGAAGTAGAACCAATTAGGGGAAGTTTCTTGAAGAAAGGGTAAGGAAGAATGGGAAAGTAGAGATAGAAGGTATTGACACATAATTGAATGGCAACAGATGATTTAAAAGAAAGTGAGAAATTGATGAAAGGGAGGGAGTCATAGGATTGGAGAAACCACCTAGTAAGAAGTTTGGGATCCAGGATGTGCATTAGGCAGACTATCCACAAGGTGTTGGTCAGAGGATGGACGAGCAGATGACAGACACTACATTTCTTAACTTGGTCTCTAGGAGGTGTGGGGTATGTATACCACCAGAGGTAGGTAATAAAAGTCCAAGAAAGAGACATGCTAAGACTGCAAAAATGTTGACCTTGTACAAAAAGAGGTACATCATGTAGTCTTTGTGCTTTAATGGGGGAAGGGATGAAGCCAAATTCAGGGATGTTCTGCTTCCTGTTCTTTGTGTTTTAGGTGAATGTGGCACTAGGATGTGCCACCCGTGACCGGACCATTGTTTTTGCTTGTACCTTCGCTGCTTTTTTCGCCAGAGCATTTGATCAGCTCCGAGTGGGGGCCATCTCTCAAATCAACATCAACCTTATTGGTTGCCACTGTGGGGTATCTACTGGTATGTATTCTGAACATTGTCATGTTGATGGCTTTGTTTACTCATTGCATTTTCTTACTATTCACTAAAGGGATTTATTTTTTAAAAGTTTTATTGTGCCGGCGGTGGTGGCACATGCCTTTAATCCCAGCACTTGGGAGGCAGAGGCAGGCAGATTTCTGAGTTTGAGGTCAGCCTGGTCTACAGAGTGAGTTCCAGGACAGCCAAGGCTACACAGAGAAACCCTGTCTCGAGAAAAAAAAAAAAAAAAGTTGTATTGTGTTTAAGGTGTTTCAGGTACTCCGGATAACAATCAAGATGAGGCACATTAGTATAAAGTACCCATTCAGGCATTGAGAAATACTTATGTGCAGTATTTTCTGAAACTTGCTACATACCAACACTGAATAAAGATTACACTTTCCAAAATTGGTTTTTATCTTCTGTGGTCACAAACTAATTGGAATAAGCAGCATGGGTAGAGAGAAGGGAGAATTGTGAGCAACTGAACACATATTTAGGTAGAAGCAGAGTAAGATTGCTGTTATACCTTTTTTGTATTGTGGCGTGGTAATCTTTGAGGAATATGATGCAGGAAGTTGTGCTAATGAAAACTTCATTCCAGTATTAGTAACCTTCCAAGGACTGCTGGAAACAGAAAGATCTGAAAACAGATTGAAGAAAGATGGGAATTAGCAAGAAAAGGTGGCCCTGAGAGAGATAATAAATAATAATAATAATAATAATAATAATAATAATAATAAATGTTGCTGACTAATAGAAGATCTGGAGCTATATAAAAAGCAAAAAAGTAAGTATCTAGAAGTTAGTTAACAGATGGAATCTTGCTTATGAATTACAGAAATTGCATGGGAAAGATAAGTCAGCTGGTGACAAGTCATCTAGATAGTTGTGGCAGCTTACATTTACTGCTAGAATGCTACTTTTGTACATTCAGGAACCAACCATATAAGTGGCTGGCTCCCTGGGAGAACTTAACTGTAGAAAGCAGCTCTGGCTGGAGCTTGGAGTAGAGACAGCTAGATGAGTCAAACTGAGGCACAGATTGTAGCCCAGGGAGCAAATAGAGCTGAGAGACAAGGCAATTGAGACATAGAAGCACTGTAGTACGGTCAGGAATAGCAGCCCAAGAAAGGACCCTAGAATCTTCAACCAAGACTGGGTTCAGTGAGAATTTGAGAACCGGGATAGCCTACAGAGACAAGTGAATCTGTCATAGAGAGAATCTGGGTTTCTGAGGTTAGACAGTTGTCTTAGGCAACACAGTGTACACAAGACACTCCTTTTCCAAGCCTAAAAGAAGTAGGCTGCTTCTCTGTACATTGTGATTTTTGCATATACTCAAGAGTATCCCTGGGCAGTGGTGGCACATGCCTTTAATCCCAACACTTGGGAGGCAGAGGCAGGTGGATTTCTGAGTTCGAGGCCAGCCTGGTCTACAGAGTGAGTTCTAGGACAGCCAGGGATACACAGAGAAACCCTGTCTCAAAAAACCAAAAAAAAAAAAAAAGTATCCTTAATTACAGCAGCATCCTAGGGTATCCCAAAAGTAATTTATTCAATACTTGACTGGCAAAATGAATAAGACACTTCAGTGTGAAAGAGTCTAGTTCCTTGAGGGTAAAAAGTAGAATGAGCTAGAGACAACATTTTGGGAAGCTCTTAAGGAGATGAGACTGGTATGATCAGAGACTGGTATGGCTGGGTAGAGCTGACTCAGGAAGAGAGGGCATTGGGTTAACTTGGACAGGAGTAGTACAGTGTGGCCAGCCAACTGATTTTAGAACTGAAAGATTACTTGCTAACCTAACCCAGAATATTTTAGTGAGCTTTCAAGAAAGATAGATATGTAAAATCTCAGTATAAATTACAGCAAGTGTTTAACCATGCAAGGCTTTGCTGCAGTTCATCGTGATATGGAGCAGTAAGAATAGCTGCTTCTCAAGAATGATGGAAGGAGTTGAGGGTGGATTCCTGGTAGGATTGTATTCATGCTTTTGTTGGTCTGTGATTTCTCTCAGGTGATGACAACCCCTACCATATGGCTCTGGAAGACCTGGCCATGTTCCGAGCAATTCCCAATTGTGTTGTTTTCTATCCAAGTGATGCCATCTCCACAGAGCATGCTGTTTACTTAGCAGCCAATACTAAGGTATGTTTAAAGGATGGCAGGTTAGTCAGAAAATGTTTCTGGACTCTACTACAAGTTTTGAACTGCTGACAGTTTTTGTTTTGTTTTCCTAACATAAAATACAAAATTTGGTGCCAGAAGCTGAGGATATAACTCAGTTGCTAGCATATTTATGTAGCAGGCATGAGGCCCTGGGTTTGATCCTCTGTACCATATAAACTGGTGGTGCATTTAAGAGATGGAGCCTGGAAGGTCAAATTTTCAAGGTCATATTCAGCTATATCACTAGTTTTAAGTCAGCCTGGGATGCACGAGACCCTGTCTCAAAAAAATAGAGAGAGAGCTTTTACAACAGATGACTAGGTACATGAATGCATTGGGATTGTAAAACACTCAAATGAAAGCCTAGTATAGGGCTAAAGAGATGGCTCAGTGGATAAATAACTACACAAGTGAAAGGACCAGAATTCAGGTCTCTAGTACTCACATAAAAAACTGGATAGGAATCCAAGTGTGGTGATACACATCTTCAATCCTAGCACTTAGCTTGAAAATGTGTGCATTCAAGTTGACAATAAAGTTATATTTATACCTTCTCTTGAAAATGGCTGGGTCGCCAGGCAGTGGTGGCACATGCCTTTAATCCCAGCACTTGGGAGGCAGAGGCAGGAGGATTTCTGACTTCGAGGCCAGCCTGGTCTACAGAGTGAGTTCCAGGACAGCCAGGGCTATACAGAGAAACTCTGTCTTGAAAAACCAGAAAAAAAGAAAAGAAGAGAGAGAGAGAGAGAGAAAGAGAAAGAAAAAAGAAAAAAGAAAAAAGAAAATGGAATGGCTGGGTCACTTCTTATTCACATGTTTAAAGTCTATTGATGGATAAATCATTACTAACTATGTTGTGGTAAAATTAATTTTTATTGAGTTTTGAGCTTTCATGTCAACACAAGTCAATGCCTCTGCCCTGACTTTTTGTTCCATGAGAACAGGAAAAGTCAATGCATATTTTAGAAATCTTCCCAAACCAAAAACTGGGACAACATAAAAAACTTACCACTGAGGTCATCACTAAGGTCCTGCTTGAGAGTTTCCTGTGACAAATGTACTGGCTAGTTTTGTATGTCAACTTGACACAAGCTAGAGTCATCAGAGAGGAAAGAGCCTCAGTTGAGGAAATGCCTCCATATGATCAAGCTGTAAAGCAATTTCTCAATTACTGACTAATGGGAAAGGGCCCAGCCCATTGTGATAGGTCTGTAAGAAAGTAGGCTGAGCCAGTCTCTCTGGGCTGGTGTCCTGAGCAGACCTTGGGTACAAGCTCTGCAGCCAGTCCCACAACACCCAGAGGAAGCTCCACTCCCAGGTGCTCTGATACTCCCAGGATCAGAGGTGAGGAGGACCCAACATCTGTCCCAATACCAGGAGTAACTGAGACCAGCGGGACCAGGCACACAGGAACTCTGCCAGCAGAGTGGCTCAGGTTCCTTCTGGTCTCTGGGCTGGTGTCCTGAGCAGACCTTGGGCCCAAGCTTCGCAGCCAGTCCCACAACATTCAGAGGAAGCTGCTGCACTCCTAGGTGCTCAAACAAGCCCAGGGTCACAGGATCCCAGAATCACAGGGTCACAGAGAATGCCTGACTCTGAGCAGTTCTGATACAACCAGGATCACAAGAAGGACAGGTTCCAGTCAGATTTAGCAAGGGCAGGTAGCACTAGAGATAACCAGATGGCAGGGGAGGGGGT
>JADRCD010064341.1:0-12822 GCA_019843815.1 Montemys delectorum | reverse complement strand
GTGATCATGTGCCACAGGATCCTGCCCCCATGCCTTCCCTACCTTGGTGGACCAAACTGTGGTCTCGAACCGTGAAACCAAACAAAGCCTTACTATCTTAAATTGATTCTGTAAAGTATTTAGGTACAGCCAGAAGGGAAGTAGCTGACCCACTGAATAATCTCAGAGTTCTACAAAAGAGTGTGAGTGTAATCAAACCTGACAGAGTAAATACACATACATAAATTACATAATAGTCATTTTAATATTATATTAGTTATCTAAAAAACTACTAAATTATCTAAGGAGAATGAAGTCCAATGAGTCTAAAGGTGTAATTTACCCTATGGTCAGAATTCTGTCTTGCTGAACTCTTTCCACTGGGGGAATGTTCTGGATCTGCACTGAGAAGGGCAAAACCAGTCCCATGTGTCCACTAAGCACATCATATGTGACCAGAGCAAACAAGGAGCTGAATATTTTTTGAATTGTATTAAATTTTGTTTGTTTTTGCTTGTTTCTTTCTTTAGAGTTTTTTGTTTGTGGAGGTGTTTGTTTGTTTGTCTGTTTGTTTTTTGAGACAGGGTTCTTCTGTGCAGCCCTGGCTATCTTGGAACTCACAGAGATCCTCCTGCCTGAGCCTCCAAAGTGCTGGGATTAAAGGTATGAAAAGCATGTGTTACTATCACCCAGTTAAGATGAATTTTAATTGAAACCATCACAGGTAGCTAGTGGCTAATATGTTAGACATTCAGTTTCTAAGATAAGCGTAAACATTGCCAAAGAGCTGGAAGGATGGACCCAGTGAGTTATATTTAGGAGGAGGACATTCAGTTTGGAGTAAGATAGATCAGGATACCTGGGAGAGTTGAAGATGGGGGTAATGTTGCATGCAAAGGAGATACACTATGCACATGCATAAAAATGTTTAAAGGTGGAGAACTTCTAAAGATTGGATGTTGAAATGTTCTCTAACTTCACATACATGCATATGCATATACACACTTACATACACACATACACACACACACACAGACTGAACAGTGACAGCCAGAGTGGAGAAAGCCATACTCATCCTGATGCTGTTGATGATAGTAAAATTAAGACATTGACCCCAGTCATTGATCTGCTTCTAACCATAAACTTTATGGTTAAATCCTGCCCCCTTTATCATGGCAAAGGATTTTCTTTTCCTTAACCCTAACATTGCTTAGACTGGTTAATGTTTTTAATCATAATTTTACTTGTTTGTTTGCTTTGCATTTGCACAGGCACACACGCAAGAGAGGACATTAGACATTTCACACTCCATTCTCTGACCTTGTTTTAAGTACAAATAAATGGGAGACTTAACTCTTGAACAAGTATGGCAGCTGCTCACTTGTCATCTGTCATGTAACCATGTCTCTGCATGGTGTGGACCTGGGCTGCATCCATACTGTCCATCCAAAATAGACTGGTGGTCACACTGGACATGCTGTGGCTTGGGTTTTTTGCCTATTTTATTTATATTTTTTTTATTATAAGCACACCATGTTTGAAATAAGAACAGCAAAGGCTTGGAGGGATTTGGCCTCTGCATAGGGAAGGGATATTGACCAAGGAAAAACAGTTATCTAAGCAGCTGGGTGCTGGTAGCAAGGACTGTGCTGAGCACTGGAGGGAAGGACAAAGCCTTCCTCTGCTGTTGGTTGGGAGCCTAGATCCTTGGAAAGGCTCCTGAGAATTAAGTTCACTGGAGAGAAGGGTGGGGTGGGGGTGGGGGGGGGGGGGAGAACCTGTGGATACAACTTGATCTGTTAGCACCACCTGGTGGGGACTCTGGGGACTGTCACTTGTAAGTCTGTCCTTGGGAAGAAAAAGAGTAAAAGCCTAATGGGGAAAAAAAGTATCAGCCCAATCTTTGTGGAATTGGGGTTTGCTGGGCTCCTCAATGAGTGAAGCAAGCATTATGCCTTGAAGCATCTCCTTGCTGATTTATCCCTTTGGGCCTGAGGGAAGATTCAATAACTCTACAGAAGTAGTGTCTTCCAGTAGGTCTGTGGCCACACCTCCTGTTATCAAATACTTCCAATTTAATCACCTTGCTTAATTGCTCTAAGCAAAAAGCAAGGAACAAGGGGCCAGAGAGATGTCTCAGTGGTTAAGAGCACGGGCTGCTCTTTCATAGGTCCTGACTTCAATTCCCAGCAAACACAAGGTGGCTCACTACCTGTAACTCCAGTTCCTGAGGTTCTGATCCCCTCTTCTGGTCTCCTCAAGCATTAGGCACAGAAGTGGTCCACAGATGTACAAGTAGAAAAAGCATCTTCATGCATAATGTTTTTAATTAAATGAATGACTTTGGACCCTGACTGGAGATGTATGTGGTGAACACTAAGCATCAATGGATGACTTACTTCTACCTACATCTTAAGAAACTAGGAGAATTTCCATAATCCTTTCCACAGACAAGAGCAAGAGGCATATTATAGCTTCAGGAAAAAGCAAGGTCTGATTTGAATGGAAGAGGCTATGGATGTGTGCATGCATGTACATGTGCATGCAGTGTGCTGGTACCCAGGTGTGCACATAAAGGCCAGACGCTTTGTCTAAGTGTCTTCCTCTATACTTTACAACACTATAGTGTTGCTCTCTATGTTTTTTGAGAAAGATTATCTCAAACCCGAGGCTCACAGATTCTGCTAGGCTTTCTGGCCAATGAGCTCCAGGGTTTCCCCCTCTTTCTACTTCATTCTAAGAATATTACTGTGTGCACTGCAGCATCCAGCCGTCTATGTCCATTAGGAGATCTGAACCCAGGCCCTCACACTTGCACAGCAAACATGGCACTAACTGAGCCATCTCACCAGCCCCAGCACACATCTCCACATGCTCCCACTGGTGGGAGAATGTTCTCCCCTCCTGGAGCAGTACAGAGTCTGGCAAAGCCATAGCTGGTGAACAGCCCTGTGCTGTTTCTCAACAGGACTATCAGGCCTGGTTCTCATAGAAAAATTTACCTATTCACAGCCCAAGCTGTAGTCAACAATCCTGCCCACCTGTCAAGAGCCAAAGACTTTTTTTCAAGAAAATCATTGTCTCAAAACACAGTTTGCTGATTCTTTTTGCTGCCTTTTACAGGGCATGAGATGGGGATGTGATCCTGCACATAATTGCTCTGTCTTTCATCATTCAAGACCTATCACCATAGAAGCAGAACAATTCCAGAGCAGAAGTCTTTGAAGGATGTGCAGATTGGTGGCTGCATCTACTGGATAGGCCATAAATATTAATGATATTGACAGAGCCTTTAAAGATTTGTCTTGTCTTGTCTCTGCCATCAAAGTGCCTGGATTCTGCCATTTTGTGCCTCTGACTGATAACCTGGCTTGTCTCTAGAGCTTGCTTAGCTGGCTCAGGTTTTGGGTTTTTGGTTTGTTTTATTTTTTTTTTTCACTCTTTCTACTCTCAGGAATTACACACTGGCAAACGCTTTCACAGGAAGACACAGGGGACTCCACCAAGCATCATGATGGGCTCTTGTCATTGTTTCTACTGGGCAACAATCACCGTCCCCAAAACAATCCTCTTGGGTCGTTGTATATTTAATGTATGCCAGGGCAGAGTGACACCTCAGTGGAGTTGTGGCATCTGTATAGTAAGGGGAGACACTTCCAAATCTCATTGGTGCCATCCCCTGAGACAATGCCCTGCTGTGGCTGTGCTGTATGGGCGGCACCCACTCTGCCTTGTACATGCAGAATGCAGCATTCGTGAGCACATGACTTCTGTTTATAGTCACTTTTAAAGAGTATTCGCTGAACACACACTGTCCCTGACAACTAAAAACCACTCATTTCATCTTCCAGATTCTTGGGTCAATCAGGTGAGAGAATATGGGTGTGTCTGAGGCTACCACTGTGTGCTACAATGTGCAGAGTTTCTCTGTTCTGCCCGATGCAGGAGAACCTACAAGACAGACCTGCCTGCAGCTCATTTTAGGTACCAGCTGCCAGCAGTGGGCGTGGTCTCCTTCAGTATCTCAAACAGATTTCGTTTAAGGAAAGAAACATGCAGAATAGCTAATAAGGCTTAGGATGCCAAAGTTCCAGAAAGGACAGTGTGAGCTACTGTTGTCTAGGTAAACAGAGTGTAGTCCATACCACTGTCTGGCTAGTTTGCAGCTGAGTCCAGAGTAAGCCAGGGGAGCCTGTAAGACTTGGCACCCAGAACCTCATTCACTGCAGTCAGTGATGGTGTGGACTGGGCTGTGGCAGATCTAAGCCCCAAATTCATAGCATGGGTATTATAATCTCTGACTCCTATAGGTTGTTAAGTGAGTCTAATCAGGTGACAGTCCAAAGCCACTGAAGTTGAAATTTTCCTCCTCCATAGGAGGAAATGACTTAATCTCAGGACATGCAGAAGGGATCTTTGATGATGTGACTAAGTCAGGTTGCAGAGGTAAGGAGCTGACCTCACATCATTCAGGTGGTATAGATGTGAGCAAGAGGTCCTCACAAGAAAGAAACCAGAGGACTAGTCTCAGAAATGGCATAAGAAAAGATTCTGTTGATGAAAGGGGGCCACAATCAAGGAATGCTGACAATCTCTGTGAGCCAAAAAGCTCACCCTGGGTGAGGTTCTCTGCCTCCCCCTTCTCCAAAAGAAAAATTCCCAGAAAGCACTCAGCACTGCCAAGACCTTGATGTTAATTGTGTAAAGACCATTTCTGACTTCAGAGCTGCAAGGTCAGTGTGTAGTGTGAAAGTGACTATACTGGAGGTGACTGGTCACAACAGCAAGAAGAAATAAAAGGAGCCCCATGAACAGGGAGCCAGTGTCAACCAACACCCAAAGCCCCTCTCCCACCTTCCTTTTATGACCTCTCAGTCCCTAGCCCTCTCCAGCTTCCCTCCACACTGCAGCTGACTACTTAAATTGTCCTACTTAAATTCTGCCTGAAGACATGTAACATTCACCCTCTCTGGAACAGTTTTCCTCCACAGCTTGCTGTAGCTGGATCTTTCTTTTTCATCTAGTTCTCAGAGCACATGCTAAGTTCTTAGGAGGACTTCTTTCCTGTCACTCCAGCATAGCCCAGCCTGCCCCCAATCTCTGTCTTGCTCATCCAAGGCTCCTGGACATTCCTCTCTCCTGAAATGAAGAGCTATCTGAATCTGTACACTGTCAGGCAGAGAAGCCAGGACCCTGCCTGCCTTATTCATCTCCATCCTCTGGAACAGTGCTTGGCACTGCCAGCACCCAACTGCCACTGGAAAGAAAGAGGCATTTGTGCCCAGGCTGTGTTGGAAGGGTTCATCCAGAATGGCTGAAAGGGAGGCTGGTTATCTCCTCTGAGCCTGAGTTTCAGTTTGCCTGAAAACTCACAGAGTGTGTTCACTTTTTTTATTTCAACCTTTTTGAAAGATAATGTGTTTTTTATCTACATGTACAGAGTTGGAGCTTTTTAGTTTTAAGGACTAGAGTTGAATGGCTGGATACTGTCTTGATCTCCAAGCCACCCACAGGAACAAATCTCCATGCTCAAAGCTCAGTAGCTGGACAGGAAACCCAATGGGGAAACAGTGTGGAAGGGAAAGGGGAAGTATGTGCATTCAGAAAGGCTTAAAAGAAAAGGCAAGAAGAGAAATAGGCACATTTGTTAACATGTCTGACCCATGGAGCAGACAGAAATAATTACTACAAAAGGTGATGTCAGCATTCAGGGCTGTGACCCTCTCTGTGTGTGACCCCTGGGAGAGACTTCTATAGCTTGAGACCAACTGTGTTGATCTTCTAGAAGTGAATACATTAGACAAAATGATCTCCAAGGCCTACAGAGTCCAACTCAAAATTTCCACCTGCTCTGTTTTCTCTCTATTTATCAGAGAGCAATAGATTTGGTGCACAGTATATGCTGAAAAGTGTTTGCTGCACGGATGTTAGTGACTGAATGCATGGATCAATCAACTGACTGAGGGATAGATGGATGGACCAATGGATGGACTGACAGGTGGATAAATGAGTGGGTTGATGGAACAATCTATAGATGGTTGGCCTATAGATGGATGGACAAAGGATAATAGGTGGATGGATGGAACAATGGACAGATTTATAAAGGAAGTCAGATGAATCAATGAAGAGATGATGGTGGCTCAACAGAAGGAGAGCTGTATTAATAGATGGATTTATGGAGAGATAAATGGAGGATGGTAGATCAGTGGACAGTAAATGAACAGATAGATGGGTGGAGTGATCAACAGACAAATCAAAGGATATGAGGGTGGATGGATCAATAGATAAAATGATGACTGCATCTATGGAGGGAGGAATGAATCAATGGAGATACAGATGGCCCAATGTAAGGATCAACTGATGAATTGTTAGAGAGATGGGTGAGTGGAAGAGCATGTAAATAGATGTATTAGTGGATGGGTCAATAGGAGTGAATGGATGGATGAATGGATGAATGGACAGATGGCTGGCTGGATGGATGGATGGGTGGATGGATGGATGGATGGACAGACAGACAGATGGATGGATGACAAATGAATGAATAATTGTCACAGCCAATGCCTTTGGTAAAATCACTTCTCAAACCATT
The DNA here is from genome assembly GCA_019843815.1 of Montemys delectorum. Taxonomy (NCBI): domain Eukaryota; kingdom Metazoa; phylum Chordata; class Mammalia; order Rodentia; family Muridae; genus Montemys; species Montemys delectorum. The sequence goes on along the minus strand of JADRCD010064341.1, from coordinate 6,254 downwards.
GCACCAGCTTCACACTGACCCCATCTGAGGTCTCTTTTCAACTCTGTCAGAGACAACCCCAAAGCTGTATACTTACTTAACATGAAGGCAAGACTGAAACACGACCAACAAGCATCCACAGAATTTAACCCAATGCAGAATCACAGAGCCCTGGTAGTGGTTCTTTTGAGTCACCGGAAAAAGATACAGGAAAACTCTGCTTCCCCCACCCCCTGGAACTCAACAAGTGATGTCCTGCCAAGTTGTGGCTGCAGCAGAGACAATTGTGGGTCACTATGGTAAAACTGATCTTCAAAACCAAGTTGACTGGCAGCTGAGATGGAAGCACTTGGGTCATGCATTCAACAGCTAGCCACAGGTGGCCCAGAATATCTGATGTAGATTCCCCCTTATTTGGGTATAAGAAAATCCAAAAATATTTAGTATTTCCAGTGTGCACCCACTCTCACCATGCAAACAGATCCCCAGACAAGCTCAGATGGAGAAATGTCATCCCTGCCATACCAACGGGGCAGACATGTGTGAAGTTTAACGGGCTCTGGGACTCCAACCAGCTTCAGCCTTTCAATTCCCAACAAGGCTCTTTCAGTCCATCTGCATTCTAAAATTTGCCAGTCCTTGGGGCCACCTGGGAACTCTCAGAACAAGCCAATTTGCAAGGGTCTAGTTCCTGGGCATCTAGAGCCTCTGTCCCCAACACACAGTTGTGACACACTTCAGTGAAAACATCTTCCCCAAGTGTAGCACTTGGACCTGATATGAACACAGATGGAGATAATAAAAGAGAAGAGGTCCCCAGCAGCCACTCAGCAACACCACAAATGAAAAAAGGCTCATACAATAAACACTAAATGTCTTCCCAGGATACCTTATGGAAAGCAGGTAAATAAAATACCACTTAAGTACACTTCCCTTGTTCAAATAGTGCATACTAAGTATACAAGAGACAATGGGCTTAAAGGCACTTCATGTTTCTTTCAGTGAAATAAGTATTCAGAGGAGAAACTAGAGTGTGGCTTAGTGGTTAAAGCACTTGCCACACAAGTGTGTGAACTGGAGTTCAGATGCTCAGAACCCCATGCAAATACCTTGTGGGTAATGTGGCCCACGTGTTATTCTAGCCCAAGAAAGCAGAGGCAGGATCCCCAGAGCAGATGGGCTCAAGAGACTGGACATTATTGGCAAGTTCTGTGTTTGACTGAGACTCTAGCTTATTGTATGCAATAAAAGAAGAGTGATAAAAGATGATTCCTGATATAAGCCTTAAAGCCTCTATATGCATATATGCACACTCAGAGTCACCCACATGTCCCTAAAGACAAAGAGAATAGAAAACAAAATAAAACAAAAACAACAAAAAAACTATACTCAAAAGAAGTTCCTTCATGGCTCATCTTCATGAGCCCTGTTTCCTTACCATGGTGAGAGGGACGATGCCCACAAAGGAGTCCTGCACTGGATATTCTACCTGCTAGGTGATTTGTTGGGCCCCAGGCAGGCTGCTGTTGTTATCGACTCCAAAGTCCACTTGCAGAATTTCAGAAAAGGAGCCATTTGCCCTGGAAAACAGAAGTACAGCAAGGTTTAAGGTAAAAGCACATGATTATGCAGAAAGCAAAGGACTTATTAATCAAATACTGTGGTTCATGATGAACTAGAGAGGGTGGAGACTCACAAAGGGTATCCATAGGTAGCAGCACCTCAGAGCAGGGGTGCATACTTTCCTAAAGAATAGAAGCTGTTTTGGGGTCTCAGTTTGTTTTCTATTGCTGTGACAAGCGCCATTACAAAAATCAACTTGGGGTGGGGACTGGGGGTATCTCAGCAGACAGCTCACAGTCTGTCACAGAAGGAAATTAGTGTAGCAACTTGGAGAGAGGAACTGAAGCAGAGGGCCATGGAGGAATGCTGCTTACTGATTTGCTTGGTCCAAGAATGATACTACATACAGTGGTCTAGGCCCTCCCACATCAACCATTAATCAAGAAAATGCTCAGACCATTCTGATGGGGATGGGGGCATATTCTCAACAGGAGTTTCATCTTCCTAGGTAGCCCTACCTTGTGACAAGATCACACACACACACACACACACACACACACACACAATACAAGTAAAAGAGCCCAGGTTTGCTGCATCTCTGGGCATGCCACACATATCTCTATTCCCTGCCCATACCCCCACAGAACCATCAGGCTACACCCACAGAACCATCAGTCCATACTAATAGAACCATTAGGCTACACTCAAGGAAAGCTAAGAATTCTTCCTGGTTTCTCACCCCTCCAGTCAAGCAGGCACATATCTATACAGTTTCTCTGTAAGTCATGAGTCCCTGGCTCAGAGTCTCCAGGAATTAAAGAATGGTGATGATTTTGTTGGCAAATGAGACCAATGATTAGAAAGGATGACAGAGGTTACATGGATTATCAAAGAAACTATGGCTGACAGGAGGGATTATGTTATATTTTCCTTTGGCCCAAAATTAGATTAAATATAAATAGGGAAAAAACACTTATCTGCCTTAATTCATAATACAAACACACCTGTACATGCCCACTTACTTCCTCACCCATCCATACACACTCCTGCACATGACCCCTCATTCACCAAACACAGAGAAAAATAAAAAGCCATCAGCATGGGTCTGTGATTGGATCCCATCCTATGAGCCACTTGCCAACTTCCCTGCATCTATCTTAACTGGGACCCCAGGAGGATGTCAGCAGGGAAACTAATTCCCCAACTCCCCATAACCTGAGTCCCCCAAGCCAGCTTGTACCTTCTTTGATGATGAGTTTGTTTGGACTGAAAGGGGCTCAAGGCCTCTGTCCTGCCTCATGGAGCCTGGTGAGCTCTGCATCTGGTGTCTTAGTGTTTAGTATGTGAGGAAAACATTGGGAAAAAAGAACCTGCAGCCTTCTGCTTCACCAAGAGAAATCTCACCATGTACAGTTCCCCCACAACAATGACTTCCATAAAACAAGGCATGAGGAACACTCAACTCAAGGCTGTTCATCTATCTCAAGATGTTCCAAAGATGGCATTCAACACTTGGATGTGGAATGCCACTTATCAATGGGTCTCCTGTAAGGGATCATCCTGGAAGATGAAACCTTTGCTTTCTCTTAGAACTAAGGAGTTCTCTCTCAGCATTGAGTGATGATGGCAACCTTTGAGGAACCAGAAATGGTGCAAGGAAGAAGGTCCCATGTGCCATACCTGTTAAAGCTATGTGTGGTCTCTGGGGTGAGCAAGGAGAAAAACCAGTCCTGTCAGGTGAGACATGACAGTTACCCTCTAAGCCATGTACTGTCCAGACTGTGACTTAGTCCAGATGGAGAGGCTGTCCCCAAAGCAATGGATGGAAAGGTGGTTGCGATGAAGTCACAGCTGCATGGCTTTTATTTGTTTTTTGTTTTGTTTTGTTTATAAGCATTTTCCCTCAAACCAGAAATATTCTACCTCAGGCAGCTGGGATACTTTCTAATAAGTTCATTTATATGGAAATTGGCTCATAACTATTAATATTACCTGCTCCTGAGCTGCTCTTGATAAGCTTTGAAAAACTGAGGAAGAAGCTCATTAAGTCTCGGTTTAATAATAGTGGCTGCTACTAAGGAACTGTCATTCCACCACCAGCCATGAGGTGGGCATAAGGCAGCTAACAAGTATCCATGAATTGCCTATGGGTGTTTGGAGAGTGAATGGGCATGTTCAGGAATATACATGCATGTGGGGTGGAAGGTGAGGGAAGATCACTGGTCTAGAGTCATTAACAAGTCCCAGGTCAATGAGAAACCCTGTCTCAAAAGAACAAGTAGATGGAGCCTGAGGAACAATGCCTGAGTATACCTGCTGGCCTCCACACCCATGTGCAAACAAGTGTATGAGCACACACATACATGTGCACTGCACACATGCACACACATACACAAATCCCAAGGACATAAGAACAGTTGTGTCTTCTATGACCCTCCAAGCTTACTACTCTCAGTCCACCATGAACTGGCTCTTTGTGGGTTACCAGAGGAGGGTTGGCCATTTCCACATGAATAATGCCCATGAGTGGTCTCTTGTGCAACTAGAATCCCAGATTTCTCACTGAAGAAATCTCTTAACATTCCCCTCACTGATCGAGAGGCAATGACAGGATCAATCACCTGGGTCTGTCTGCTCAGGCAGAGGAAAGGATTACTCTCCTCCATGCTCAGTATTGAAGTGGTCAGCAGTCATGATGCCCAATGCCCAGTAAGACCCTGGCAGAGGCAGACATGCAGCCACAGGTGGAGCTTCTCAGACTCACCATGTGTAATTCCAGAGCTATACTGGAAACACATTCCAAACACTTGTGTATGATTGTCATAGTTTTTGAGGGATCACAGTGTCCCCAGGCCTCTACCAGGTACATTACCAGGCACATAAGCAGATGGGGAAAATTGAGGATGAGGGAGAGGGAGAGGGAGAGAGAGACAGAGAGAGACAAAGAGAGACAGAGACAGAAGGACCAAGAGAGACAGAGGCAGAGAAAGAGAGAGGGGGTAGGGGAGAATGTCTGTCCCTACATGGAACAGAAACCTGTGTAAAGCTTGCTCCTTGCTTTGTTGGCTGAACAAAGGAGCTGCCTCTGTGTCAATTTTTTTCTAATACTTAACAGTCTAGATGGCTCTCCAAGGGACAGCTGCTGCTAATGAGAATGGGGTCCTGAGGTCTTGCTCTATGCATGCTGGATATCTATGGGGCTTTCCTGGTGGCCATGAGGGCACCTGTAAATCCAACACCCTTCAGGCTACCCTGACCACCAGGGTATAGGTGGCAGCCACAAAAGCAATCAATGGTAATTTACTACCAGCCCTGGTGCTTTTCCTGTAGAGATGGGAATAGCACCATGCAGGTAGGACTGCACTGAGCTGTCCATCAAGGAGATTGCAACAATTAGATGACCAATAATTCTTCATGGCTGACCTACAAATGTCAGGCCCAAGGTAAACGTCCTGGAGAATATAAGATCTGAAAGAGCTCAGATTCACCTGCCGGAGAATTTAAGGAAAGACGCTCATAGCTCAGAAAAAAGGCTAGACCTCATGAGGCCAGAATCTGCTCACAGGTGCTGTTTCAAGGATGGAGCTTGACAGCTGGAGGTGGGGAGGGGTCAGAGGAGGCATAAGAAAGGACAATGAGTAAGAAAGTGTAATGGCATAGGTGTGAAGACACAACAAAACCCATGACTTTGTATTCAAAACTAAAATGTTTATAATATTGAAGAGCAGGGCCAGGATCTTCAGCCTTCCCTGAGTGCCTGTGCTAAAGTATTCAATCGAGAAAAGATTGTTCCAAAGCACTGAAGGCGATGTAAGCTGGGATCCATATGTCAAGCTTGGCAGTTAAAGACACTTCATGAGAACATTTTTTTAACTCCTGTTCCTGACTCCCTTTGGCCAGTCTGGCCACCAGTGAAACTTCACCTCTATCTCTAAATTTACCTCTCATTCTTCCAATTTAGATACTTGTCTCTTCAACAAATGCATGAACACACACACACACACACACACACACACACACACACACCACTCCATAGCATCATCGGAAACTCATTTAGAATTTTTCCTGCAAAAGTATTTCCCTCTATTCTAGGAAAGTCTGAAGTAGCGAAGCATCTTTACTCTGAAGTTCATGGCTTTTTCATATGTGATTGCATCCATGTATCCACCCACTCCATTCAATTGTCTACCCAACAATCCATGCAACCATTCATCCATCCATCCATCCATCCATCCATCCATCCATTCACCTACTATCAATCCATTCATTCTTCTACTCATATCTCCATTCATGTATACCATTCATCCAGACAGTCACTATCCACTCATTCATCTATTCATCTATCCATCTGCTTACCCATCCTTCTTATAGCCCACCCACCCATTCATACCTTCATCTTTTTCCTATTTTAAGGTACTAAGGACTGAATTCAGGGCCTAATGCACACCACCAAATCAGGAGTTCTACCACCGAGCTACACCCCAAGCTGATGAAGGTCTTTTTTTTTTTTTTTCATGGTGATTGTTTTCAGTTAGCACACAAAATAATGTGTCCATTATGATGAGTTCACACACTCTCATTCCCCACAGCACACACAGTAGTATCTGTCCAACCCACAGTAAGTGCTATGTCATAAAAGTGTGTATATGCATGCATGTACATATGTGTGCACATGTTTGTGTGTGTGTGTGTGTGTGTGTGTGTGTGTGTGT
>JADRCD010064333.1:0-10615 GCA_019843815.1 Montemys delectorum | reverse complement strand
GCAACTTCTTTTCCATTTCTGGGGTGTCTTCCTTTCCCTTGATTGTCCTCGCTATGTAGCATCTCAATTTGTCTCGCACATGTCTTTTTCTGGAAGCACTGACAATCACCATTTTTCTCCTGAAGTGAAATTATCTTTTGTTACTCAAATCCCCAACTTGCTTGGGTTCATTTGTTCTATTTGTGTGTTTGTACTTCTTGCTTTCATAGTACAGGCTTTCTTAATTTGCCTGAGGACCATTGGTTATCTGCTTGTCCTAAAGAGAGAGTGTGGGTACCAGATGAAGTTTTCTCTGGTGATGTATAAAAAAAGCTTCTCTGGAGATAGGACTCTACCCTATGAGGAAATTCCCTCCTCTTCCTCCTCCTCCTCCTCTTCCTCCTCTTCCTCCTCCTCCTCCCCCATCCTCTTCTTCCTCCCCTCCCCTTCCCCCTCACCTCTCTCTTCTTCTTCTCCTTCTCCTCCTCTCATCTTCCTCCCCTATCCTTTTCCCTTCTCCCTCCCCTCCCTCTTCTTCTCTTCCTCATCCTCTTCCTCCTTCTAAATGGTCTCACATAGACCTTAAACTCCCTACATTGCTGATGATGACCTTGAACTTCCAATGCTCTAGCCTCTACCTCTTGAGTGCCAAGAATACAAACAAGCTACACCATGTCTCATTTACACAATGCTTGCTGAAGACCCAACCCAGGGCTTGGTGAATGTTAAACAGACATTCAACCAACTGAGTTACATCCCTAGCACCTGCACCTCTACTGTGGATGCTTCAATAGGAAGCTTTGAACGGACTTGAGGTAATTAGCAACTAGTAGGATTTGGAGACTGCCCCCCCCCCAAAGGCCAGAACGAGACTTTGTTGTGCATTAATGAATGCCACAGGGCAAATCCAGGTATCTTTGTTGTCTTTATGCCAATTAGTAAAAAGTTCTCAGAGAAATTGAGATAAAGGTTCTGATAAGCATTAATGGCCTCTGTGCAGAAATACTCTTCAATCCACCCACCACAGGACCTTCAGACACGGGCTCAGAGCACCTCAATTCTGCATCTTTCTGTCCCTTTCATGGCTACAGTGGAAAAGGGGACTCCCCGTGCTCTTTTCTGTTGTTTTTGAGGCAGGATCTCTCTGCAAAGGCCAACTTGGCATGGAACTCACCATGCAACATAGGCTGGCATCAGATTCATACCCCTGCATCAGTCTCCCAAGTACTGGGATTATAAATATGTAGCACTATGCCTGACTGACACACTTTGATTTTTGCCATACTTCATCCTGGCATGTATTTATTGAATATTTATTCAATATTCAATAATTCAAGATGTCAAGAATTCCAAAAGTACAAGTACAGTGATACTATTTTTATGAAATTCCACTGTTATCTTCATTTCACAGATGAGGGAACTGAGGCTGTAGAGTCGTTAGTCTCCTTGCTGAATACCACGCATTCAGTAAGCTGCAGAACTACAATTCAAACTCAGATGTTCTCAGTCCCAAAGCTATATTTTAAATGACTGAATTGTACTCTTTTTCATCTCTGCCACAGCCCACCATGACCTCTGATCATTCTTTAGATTGGAAATCTCATGTCTGTGGGACCTCTGTGTTGTTATAGTCCCCTGTGTCAAGACTGAAGTCAGCAACAGAAAAGATTGACAATGGGTACTTGCCTCTCTAGCCCTCTTTAAAGTCCGCTACCTTTTTAAGATGATCAGTGCTGAGTGACCTTTCTCTGGCTCCAGTTATTGAGCTTCAGTGGATGTTTATAGGAAAGAAAAACCCCACCCTGAGCCAACATAGCAAACAGACAGACCCAGCACTCTGCTATGTTTAGTTTCCATTCATCTTACAGCTGGATGAAGGGGAAAAAGGAGGCACAGAACTGGCCTGTCTCCAGGCAAGATGCCAGTCTTAGGTCTTGGACAATCCTGGTTTGTGTGGGCTTCAATGCCACATTCAGAGACTTCCACTCCCTTCAGCATGGTCCCTCCCTCTCAGGAGAAGGATACCTGGAAGTTTAAAAGAGGGAAGGCTTACAGATCAGGTTCAGACATTCTGGATGAGAACAGCAGGCCCAGGCCAGAAGTGGTACCATGTCTGAATGGAGGTACCTCAGCTGGGTCAGCATTTTGCTGACCATCCTCCTAGACCTAACACACCAGGGACCTCATGGCTCTGCCTCATCAAACAGCAAGGTCAGTTCTAGCATGAGAGGACAACGCTCTGGAGATTGTGAGAAAAGTAGCTCCTTGGGGTGGAGCGTAGGGGAAGTTTCTCAGTGTCTTTCTGCAGGGCTGAGAAGCTGGAACTAGAAAAAACAAGAGTTACTGTTTGCTGAGTGCATGTCAGGTGCTGTACCCGTGGTTTTCATTATTGTTTCAACTGGTCCTTTCAGCATCCCTGTAAGCCATCCTTTCTTATTCCCATTAGTGAGAGAAGGAAACAAAGGCTCATAGGTTAAGACAGCAGAGACAGAACTTGATTAACTATGTGTCCCACTTCCCTACACTGAGCAAACGAGATGTATGTGATGTGTGGGTAGATGGAAAAATCATAAATTCAGGGAAGATAGGGAAGAAGATAGTTATCTTCCTGCTTGCCGACCTTTATATCTAAGCCTCAGTTAAAACATCTGTAAGATATGGGAAATACTAGAATTTAATGCATCAGACCCTTATCATGATTGCAGTACATTACTATATGTATGAGGTTTAATCCTTACAGCTGAAATCGTAAAGAGGAAAAAACTAAATATCACATTGCCTTGTAAGAATGTAGAGCCCAATGAATACATCCACTCTGTTATATTCTAAAGCTTTACTAAAATGTTATATTCATTCTAAAGTGATCCATGGACCACCACTACCACCACCAGCAGCAGCTTCAGGTAACTTGGGAGCACGGAGAACGTTAGCCTCTCCCTGCCCCAAGGTTGCTAAATCAGAACCCACATTTAGCAAGATCCAGGTTACACTTGCTGTACTCTCAGTCAGGTCTGCACATGACAAAGGTCACTTTCTGTCGAGTCACCTCAGTTTCTCCTCCTGCAGCCAATTCGGGAACCTTGAGATTCCAAGTACCTGCCCATCTGGGCCCCAAATAGACTCTCTCCAATTCACCTGTCTTGTCTTCTCTCTCAGTTGTTGATGACGAGCTACTCCATACGTTCCACTGTGGTATCTCGTTATGCACACACTTTGGTCACCTCTGTCCTCGTCAATCCACATGATGAAGCCCATGAAGCCATCTTTGACCTGAATCTACCCCGCATCGCCTTTATCTCCAATTTCACAATGTAAGTTTCCTTTCAAACTTACTATTTCGTTCATTTGTGCACACATTCTTTCAATCTTGTTCTTTCACTAGTGCAAAGCAGTTAAGAGGATGAATTATAAAAGCAGGCATCTTGACTGCTTGAATCCTGCCTCTGCCAGGTAGCTGTACGACTCAGGATAAGCTACCTAACTTCTGAGTCTTATTTTACACATCTGTAAAATGCAGATAAAATTAGAAACCACTTGCAAGGATTAAATGAATTAAAATGTATGGAAATCTATGCTAACGCTAGTTAGTGTGGCATATGATAAATACTTGACAAAAAGTAGGGTTTGGGGGGAAAAACCCAGCAAACCTTTTCTCTGATACTAAAGGCATGATTCATACAGTGCTGGCTAGATATGGTAGAAAGATGGATTGCACACAATCCCTTCTCCCAGTCTACTGTCTAATGGGGAACACACACACACACACACACACACACACACACACACACACACACACAAAGGCGCAAGGTAATTTAAATAGAGTACTCCAGGAGGAAAGAGAAAGCTGATTGTAAGAAGGTAAGAACCACGAGGCCCAGCCAGAGATGGTGATCAGTTCTGAACTCCCATCAGTAGACTTGGAAAAATGACACACAAACAAAAGCTTCAATTATGAAATGTTCACTAGCCAAACACTATGGAGGCAGGCCTGGAAAACTGAGGCAAAAGAATTAAGACACACATGTTCCCTCATGAGGAGAAAGTCCATACACTTGTATGTCACGGAAGTATAACAGGCAGAAGAGTGGTCAGAGTGAGACTTGAGAGGTAGGAAAAGACTAGGCTTTTAGGGCATTCCAATGTGAAAGCAAGCACATGGAACACACACACACACACACACACACACACACACACACACGTGTATGTGTGTGTGCACCCCTCCACACTATATTATACTATGCTGTACTATACTATATTATACTATATCCCTATACTATACTATAGAACAGATACATACTATGAGAAATATGCATGTAAAGTCATCAAAGAATAATGGAAAACTCTAAATAGAACACTAATACTTTTTCATCCCCCTTTGATTTGTCTCCAGTATCCCCAGGGAAACTTTAGAGATAGCTGGGCCCCTTAGTAGACATGGTGATGTGGTAATCAAGGAGTGCCAATCAGGAATCAGGGATAGGCTGGAAGAGCCAGCCAAGAAGCTGCGAAGCAGAGAGGGTCCTGTACTAGAACAAGGGACACGAACATGATGGTGAAATTTGAGAGTCCATTGGCAGGAGAAACAACCTGTTTGTGGTGGAAGTATGAATGGGCATCATCTTTTTTTTTTTCTTTTTTCAGTTTTGTTTAATTAGATGACAGGCGATGGGTGAGTTGATGAATGAGGGAAGAGATGCAGATGAAAAGAACTCTTAGTCTGAGTTATGAAAAGGCTTCTGGAGTTGGGGATGTTGCTCAGTCAAATGTTTTCGTAGTATACCAAAACATCATGGATCCAGTTCCCAGTAAAACATAAAATGACCACTGTAACACACACCTGTCATACCAGCACTCGGGAGGTGGAAGCAAGATTAGAAACTCACGGCTATCATCCACAGCTATATATGGTGTGTTCAAGTTCAGTGCCAGCCTCAGCTACATGAAATCCTGCATCAAGGGGCCAAAAGGAGAGAGGACTTCTGTCTTGGAGTGGAGACACTCTCAGAGTTAGATTAGAGAGTCCAACCCAAACAGAATGTCTGCCCTTGCTCAGTCATTGTCACTTCTGTGATGGGGGAGAAGGCTCCTATGCTATAAACAATCTTTACAGTCCTAAGCCCATGCCGTGCCATCAAAAAGCTCCTGGCCTTGCCTTGAGAGTGGGTAGGTTGTGAAGAGGTGATTGAGGTGAAGTCAGTATAGGGGAGAAAAAAACTGACCATAATGAAGGGGTGCTTCCCCTACAACAGGATTTCCAAGTTGGTAAGACTTGAAGGAACCAAAATCCTTGCAAGGAGGGGACCAAAAGAACCAAATGCAAGAATAAAAGTAGTCCCCAAACAAACAAGTCCCAGGTATGATATGAAGTGTGGGGGTGACCTGAGAGGTTGGCAGTCAGGTGATGTAAAGACCAAGCAATAGACAGAATGTGGGTTCATTTCAGAAAAAAAAATAAAAAAGATTTATAAAAAATCAAGCAAAGCAGGCTGGAGAAATGTCCCTGGGCAGACTCTGTGGAAAGTATGCTGGCTGGAGGCAGCACACACACAGAGGCCCCAGTGTGCTACTGCCAGAGTTGCTCCACCCTACCACCCCAGCCCCCAAGAGACCTTGAGGCCCAGCCAGGACTGTCCACCCCCACACTAGCCAAGCCTCAGCAATACTGTTTCAGCTGCCTTGAAAGGCTCCTGCCAGCTGTATATCTTCCCCCTAGCGTTCCTGGAAGCTGCTACTTACTATCTGTGTCCTAGCTGCTCCATTTCTGAAATGGAGACAGCTGTTCTTGCCTCCCGCAGAGGTATATTAATGTTCTCTAGGACACCACATTCTCACATCTCAAAGGTAACTCTGACCTATCCATTCCTTCCCAGTGTGAGCTTTATCCAACACTTTACATTCCTTGCTGCCATGCGAGCTCACTGGGTCTTGAGTTCTCTCGCCATCTTTCTCTAACCCCCTTTTCTTTGATCCACTATTCCATAAAATGAGCTCTGACTTTCCTTACTTTCCTTCTTGGTTGCCCATTGTGACATGATCGAGTGAGTGCTGCATTCCGGGCATGAGCAGCAAAGCAGGCAGGCATTTCTTTATCCTCGAGGAGCTCACAGTCTCTTAGAGAAAATATGACATGGAGAACATGAGCACACATGCATCCGCTTGTCTATAAGAAGTGTTAGCGAAGAAGCAAGGAGAGCAAAGGAGACAGAGATTGAGTAGAGGTACTAGTCTAGAGCTATCAAAGATCAAGTGACGTTAAACAGAGACCCAAAGAGAGTTCTGTGAAGACTTACAAAGATCTGGAAGAGGAACATTCTAGGCAAAAGGAAGCATAATTACCAAGGCTCTGGGGCAAGAGTGTGCTGAACAAGTTTAAAAAAAAAAAAAAAGCAAGGAACACTATACAAAGCAGCTAAAAGTACATTGCCAAATGGATACCTAAATGCACCATAAAAAGAAAGGAAGTTCTGTTTCTTGTGACAGCATAAATGGGTAGGGTCTATGTCTCAAATCCCAGCATAGAAAAGACTGTGACTAGAATATTAGGAGTTCAAGCCAGCTTGGATCACACACCAAAACCATATAAATAAATAAATAAATAAATAAATAAATAAATAAATAAATAAATAAGACAGTTTTTGTTTGATTCTGGTTTTAAAGCCGGGTGCAGTTCCTCATGCCTATAATACCAGTTTTGGAAAGTGAAGGCAGACAGATGGGGAGTTCAAAGGCAGCCTGAAGTAGAACAAAACTTGGTATCCAAAACAAAACAACCAACAAACGAAACTCTCTCAAATTGTGGTTAGAGAGCTGACTTGCAGCTATGAGCACTGTCTGCTCTTCCAGAGGTCCTGGGTTGAATTCCCAGCACCCACATGGCAGCTCACAATTGTTTGTAATGCTAATTTCAGGGGATCAGACACCCTCCCTGGCCTCTGCAGGTACCAAACATGTATATAACATATAGTCATATACACAAGCAAAGCATCCATACACGTAAAATAAAACAGTAACTTGAAAGATGTTTCAAACTCTTAAACATTGCCAAATGGATAGAGGGGGAGGTCACTATGCTAAGTGAAGTATGCCAGATGCAGAAAGGTAAATACTTCATGACATCACTCACATGATATATACACGTATATTTTACACAACGTATACATGTGTCACATGGATAGCATTAGTACCTACAACTTTTATGGGTTTTTTTGTATGTATGTGTATATGTGCATGTTTTCATGTATTGTGGAATCTAGATTGTTTTGTGAATTTGTGGGTGGAATGATGATTCTCAAAGGGTTGGGAAGAGATGGGGTGGAACGATGATTCTCAAAGGGTCTGGAAGAGATGGGGAAATCTAATCACAATTAGATAGGAATGACAAGTTCTACGGACCCCACCAAAAAGCTAGACTGACTGGCCAGTGAGCCCCAGAAATCCACTTCTTTCTACCTCCCCAATTTTGGCAGTGCAAGAATGCCTCACTATCCACCGTCTGTCTTTTTCTTTCTTAATTTAACTTTTTATTGACTATTTGTGGATTTCACATCATGCATCCCAATCCCACTCACCTCCCTGTCCCTTCGGACCTGACCTCTACACCCAAAAGAAAAAAAAATCCACATTGTGGAAGCTGTAGTGTATCCCACACTATATACTCTTTTGTCCACACTTCTTTGCTTTAAAAAGTTTACTGCAATGAGTCACTGGTCTGGTCTGAGGCCTCTGGCTTCTGCTACACTATCAATACTGGATCCTCACTGGGACTCCTCTGGGATATCCTGTTGTTTCCCTGTGTCATAGAGATCCTGCAGCATTGGATCTGTGGTACCAGATCCTTCACATGCTCCAGCAGTTCATAGATGGAGTAGATGTTGGGGTGATAACCAACTCAAACCCATGGATCTGGGCCTGTGTGGTAGCTGAGTCGGTCAGCTGGCCAGTTCTCCCACACCCACACCACCTGACAAACTCTCCAGCATTGCCCCGGGCTAGTTCATCCAATGCCTGCAGGAGCCAGCAAGGGACAGAGCCAGCTCTCCCACTCTCATGCTCTCAGGGCTAGCTCACATCAGGGCCAGCTGTATTGTACTGCCTACGCAAGGTACAGGGCCCAGTTTCCTGAATGTTGCAGCCAGTGAAGGGCAGTGCCCTGTCTATTTAAACACAGATATGGAAGATTAAAATCAGATCTTTGTACTTGCAAGATAAGATTTTTACCTCATATACTTTTATGTATTAGTTAAAAATAATTTAAATTTTTAAAATTATAGAGAGATAGAGGCAAGACTATTAAGTTCAAGGCCCTTTGAGCTTCAGAGTAAGCCCTGCTCAAACAAAAAGAAAAAGGCAGGAACATGCTACATAGTGTGTTCAGTGTTCAAGGCTAGCTTAAGCTACATAGTGAAGCCCTGTCTCAAAAAGCTGTTGCTATAGGCCAGTCTACTCTACATAGTAAGTTCAGTCGAGCCAATGGTACATCATAAGACCCTGTCTCAAATAAAAAAAAAAAGATTAATAGATATTTCTACTGCTATGCAATCAGTCTATAAAGAGCAAGAGCTTAAAAATGGAGCCCAGTTAGTAGGTGTGATAAATAGTTCTTTCATTAGCTTGACACAAACTAGACTCATCTGGGAAGACGGAACCTCAACTGAGAAAATGCCTCCATCAAATTGGCCTAGAAGCAGGGATGTGGTTCATTTTCTTTATTCATGATCGATATGGATGGGCCCAGCCCTTTCTGGGTAGTGCTATCCCTGGGCTGGTAGTCCTGAGTTCTATTTAAAAAAAAAAAAAAAAAAACAAGTTGAGCAAGCTATGGGGAGAAAGCCAGTAAGCAGCACTCCTCCATCAGCCTCTACCTCCAGGTTCCAGCCCAATATGAGTTCTTGTCCTGACCTCCCTTCATGATTGGAAGATTTAAGTTGAAATAAACTTTTACTCTTCCCAAGTTGCATTTGGTCATGGTGTTTATCACAAAACAGAAGGCAAACTAGAACCGAAATTGGTACCAGGTTCATGAGGTATTGCTGCGACAGAGCTGGCCATGTTGTTTTGGGGAAGAGATTGTGGAAGATTTTAGAATTTTGGACTGGAAAAGCTGTTGAGTGTTTAGTGTCTAATGGACTGTTCTGTGGAAGCATGGAAAATAAGAGTGCTGAGAGTGGTGTGATGATAGAGGCCTGGATTGTCAAGTTTCCTAGGGAAGCAAAGACTTTATCAGGCTATTCTTATATTTGGAATTGAGAAGCTTTGGTTTCTGGTCACTGAAAACAGGCCTGAAAAATCAGCTGTGATTATCAAGAGACCAGTATCCATAAAGTGAAAATGTTACTTTCCTGGGACAATCAATGCTGGTTAGCTTGAGCTAAAGAACCAACAGTGATTAATAAGAGACTAGCATCATTGAGGTGAAATCTTGTGGGAAGTATTTCCTTGGCATCAGCACACAGAAGCTATGGTCCAAGGTTGCATCTCAAGCTGATAGCCAGACTTGGTAATGTGCAAGAGTCCCCAATTTTTTTTTTTTTTTTTTGATATTGTGATGGGGTCATAGAGAGCAGCTGAGGCTTGGCACTGTGAGAAGCCGGAAGAGGCCACTGACAAAGATAAAAACTCAGTTGTAGTGCAGACCCAGAATACTGGCGGTGCCGGGACTATAGGATGTACACATAGACAGTGGCAACTGGGGTGTGGAGCTGGCCTGAGCCCTAGACACCAACCAGCTTTGTGTACTGCAGATGGCAGAGCTGCAAAAGTGGAGCTGCCCACTTGAGACTTTGGAACCCAGGGGTTTGTGATTGAATCCCAGGTGATGGACTTTTTACGATGTCAGAGTTTGGTTTTGCTTTGATTGTAACTGTGTCCTACTGAATTCTTCCCTCTTGGGACAAGAATTACGCAGCTTATTTTTTCTTTTATGTGAGCTCACACTTAAAGGGTTTTGGATTTTGAGAGAGAATTTGGATATCTTAAAGAAGCTGAACTTTTTTTTAAGACTGAATTTTTTTAAAATGTGTGAGACTTTTAAAGTTGTTTTGTGTTTTTTTTTTATTGTGATATTAGCATGAGATCTTGGGGATAAACAAGAATGGAAAGGTTATGATTTAATAGTGATGTATTTGTGTGTCATATTGACTAGGGGTCACTTGTCGTTTTTTTGTCAACCTGATGCAAGCTACAGTCATCTTGGAAGAAGGAACCTCAATTAAGAAAATGCCCCCAACAAATTGGCCTGTAGGCGAGCAGCAAGCATGTAAGAACATTTTCTTAATTAGTGATTGATGACGGAGGGCTCAGCCCATTATGAGTGATGTCATCTCTGAGCTGGTAGTGCTTGCTTCATTAAGAAAATAATAATAATAATAAAAACATAATAATAATAATAAAATAATAAAATAATAAAAAAATAATAATAAAAAATAATAAAAGGCTAATAATAATAATAATAAATAATAAAAAAAAGTAAAAGAAAAAGAAAACAGGCTGAGCCAGGCGGTGGTGCTGCACTCCTTTAATCCCAGCACTTGGGAGGCAGAGGCAGGTGGATTTCTGAGTTCGAGGCCAGCCTGGTCTACAGAGTGAGTTCCAGGACAGCCAGGGCTACACAGAGAAACCCTGTCTCATAAAAACCAAA
>JADRCD010064256.1:0-12698 GCA_019843815.1 Montemys delectorum | reverse complement strand
ACAGGAAGGAAAAAAAAAAGATTTTGATCAACTACATAACCCTCAGAGGGCTAATTCCCAAAATATATAAAGAATTCAAGAAAAAAAAGGCATCAACAATACAAACAATCTAATTAAAACCTGGGTTATAGAGCTTAACAGATAATTCTCAATAGAGGAATCTCAAATGGCTGAGAAATGCTTAAAGAAATGTACAAAATTCTTACCCACCAGGGAAATGCAAATCAAAACTACTCTGAGATTCCATTTTACACCTATCAGACTGGCTAAAAACAACAAAACAAGTGACAGCTCATGCTATCGAGGACTTATTCATTGTTAGTGGGAAAGCAAAATTATACATCCACTGTGGAAATCAATGTATTGATTCCCTCAGAAAGTTGGGAATAGATCTACCTCAAGATCCAGTTATACTACTCTTCAGCATATACACAGATTTCTTTGCCTACCACAGAGACACTTTTTCAATCATGTTCAATAATACTCTATTCATGATAGGCAGTGGTGGCGCACGCCTTTAATTTCATCATTTGGGAGGCAGAGGCAGGCAGATTTCTGAGTTCAAGGCCAGCCTGGTCTACAGAGTGAGTTCCAGGACAGCCAGGGCTACACAGAGAAACCCTGTCGCAAAAAACCAAAAATAATAATAATAATAATAATAATAATAATAATAATAATAATAATACTCTATTCATAAAAGCCAGAAATTGGAAACAACTAAATGTTCCTTAATAGATGAATGGATAAAGAAAATGTGGCAAGCCTATACAATGGAGTTAATACTCGGCCATTAAAACATGAAAGCATGAAATTTTCAGATAAATTGATGGAAATAGGAAAATTAATCCAGATACAAAAAGAGAAATATAGTATGTATTCACTTATAAGTGGATATTAGCTGTTAAATCAATAATAACCAAGCTAGAATTCATAGAACTACTAGGGCCATTTGAGTTTCCTCAGTTGAGAATTATCTGGTTCTGTGGAGCCTAACTTCTTGAGTTCTTTGTATACATTGGATATTAACCCTCTATCAGATATAGGATTGGTAAAGATCTTTTCCCAATTTGTTGGTTGCTGTTTTGTCCTATTGACAGTGCCCTTTGCCTCACAGAAACTTTGCAACTTTAAGAGGTCCCATTTGTCTATTTGATCTTAGAGCATAAGGCAATGGTGTTCTGTACCCATGTTTTCAAAACTTTTTCCCACTTTCTTTTCTATTAGTTTCAGTGTATCTGGTTTGATGTGGAGGTCCCTGATCCACTTGGACTTGAGCTTTGTACAAGGAGATAGGAATGGATCAATTCTCATTCTTCTATCTGTTGATCACCAGTTGAACCAGCATCATTTGTTGAGAATGCTGTCTTTTTTCCACTGGATAGCTTTAACACCTTTGTCAGAGATCAAGTGACCATAGATGTGTGGGTTCATTTCTGGGTCTCCAATTATATTCCATTGATTTACCTGCCTGTCACTGTACCAATACCATGCATTTTTTGTCACTAGTGCTCTGTATACAGATTGTGGTCAGGGATGGTGATTCCCCAGAACTTCTTTTATTGTTGAGAATGGTTTTCGCTATCCTGGATGTTTTGTTATTCCAAATGAATTTGAGAATTGTTCTTTCTAACTCTATGAAGAATTGAGTTGGAATTTTGATGGGGATTGCATTGAATCTGTAGATTGCTTTTGGCATGATGGCCATTTTTACTATATTAATCCTGCCAATCCATGAGCGTGGGAGATCTTTCCATCTTCTGAGATCTTCTTTGATTTCTTTCTTCAGAGACTTGAAGTTCTTGTCATACAGATCTTTCACTTGTTTGGTTAGAGTCACACCAAGGTATTTTATAATTTTTGTGACTATTGTGAAGGGTGTCATTTCCCTAATTTCTTTCTCAGCCCATTTATCCTTTGAGTAGAGGAAGGCCACTGACTTGTTTGAGATACTTTCATATCCAGCCACTTTGCTGCAGTTGTTTATCAGCTGTAGGAGAACGCCAATGGCTTCTGCTCTAAGATCAAGAATTGACAAATGGGACCTCATAAAACTGAAATGCTTCATTAAGGCGAAGGGCACTGTCAATCGGACAAAATGGCAACCAACAGATTGGGGAAAGATCTTTACTAATCCAATATCCAAAATATACAAAGAACTCAAGAAGTTAGACTCCAGAAAACCATATAACCCTTGTAATAAATGAGGAACAGAGCTAAACAGAGAATTCTTAACTGAGTAAACTTGAATGGCTGAGAAGCACCTAAAGAAATGTTCAGCATCCTTAGTCATCGGGGAAATGTAACTCAAAACAAACCTTGAGATTCCACCTCACACCAGTCAGATTGGCTAGGTTAAAAGACTCAGGTGACAGCAGATGCTGGAGAGGATGTGGAGAAAGGGGAACATGCCTTCATTGCTGGTGGTATTGTAAGCTGGTACAACCCCTCAGGAAATCAGTCTGGTACCTCCTCAGGAAATTGGACATAGTACTACCTGAGGAGCCAGCCATACCACTCCTGGGCATATACCCACAAAACGCTCCATCATGTAATAAGGCCACATGCTCCACCATGTTCATAGCAGCCTTATTTATAATAGCCAGAAACTGGAAACAACCCAGATGTCCCTCAGTGGAGGAATAAATACAGAAAATGTGTTACATGTACACAATGGAATACTACTCAGCTATTAAAAATGATGACTTCTGAAATTCATAGGCAAATGGATGGAACTTAAAAATATCATGCTGATTGAGGTAACCCAGCCACAAAAAAACCACACACCATATGCACTCACTGATAAGTAGATATTAGCCCAAAATTTCAGAATGTCCCATATTGAATTCACAGACCATAAGAAGCCCAAGAAGAAAGACCAAAATTTGGATGCTTCAGTGCTTCTTAGAAGGGTGAACAAAATACTCACAGGAAGAAATATGAAGAAAAAGTGTGGGGCAAAGAGTGAAGGAAAGGCCATCCAGAGACTTTCCCACCTGGGGATCTATCCCACATACAGTCACCAAACCTGGACTCTATTGTGAATCCCAGGAAGTGCTTGCTGATAAGAGCCTGATATGGCTGTCTTCTGAGAGACTCTGCCAGAGCCTGACAAATAAAGAGGCTGATGTTCTCAGCCAACCATTGGACTTAGCACAGGATACCCAATGCAGGAGTTAGAGAAGGGACTGAAGGAGCTGAGGAGGTTTTTCAGCCCCATGGAGCAAGCAAGTGTCAACTGGCCAGAACCTTGGAAGCTCCCTGGGACTGGACCACCAACCATAGAGTATAGACAGAGGGACCCATGGCTCCGGCTGCATATGTGGCAGAAGATGGCCTTGTTGGCATCAATGAAAGGAGAGGCCCTTGGGCCTGAGGGTGTTTGATGCCCTAGTGTAGGGGAATGCTAATGCCCCAGTGTAGAAGAATGCCAGGGTTGGAAGACAGAAGTGGATGTGTGAGTAGTGGAGCACCCTCATAGAGTCAGTGGGAGGGGGGACGGGATAGGAGGTTTCCAAAGGAGAAGTCTGGAAAGGCGAAAACACTTGAAATATAAATAAAGAAAATATTCAATAAAAAAACTAAATTTTAGAAAAAAACACAATTGTTGGAAATAAGTATTAGAGATAAAAAGACAAGTTTCAAACTAGAGTAGAACTAATTGATGGAATGGTAATCAGCTATATCTATAAGGCAATATCT
This sequence comes from Montemys delectorum, assembly GCA_019843815.1. NCBI lineage: Eukaryota > Metazoa > Chordata > Mammalia > Rodentia > Muridae > Montemys > Montemys delectorum. The sequence goes on along the minus strand of JADRCD010064256.1, from coordinate 8,999 downwards.
GCTTCTGGCCTTGTTGAGAGATAGTGTGTGTTCTGCTTTCAACAGCTTGTTATGAATTGAATGTGGATGTGTTCAAATACTTTATTATTCAGCTGGCAGCACTATTTTGGGAAGTTGCAAAACCTTTAGAGGTGGGATCCACCCGGAAAAAGTGGGCAGCTGGGGATTAGTACCTATAGGCTACAGTATAGTTTCATTCTGGACTCTGCACTCTACTTCCTTACTGCTTATGGAGTGTTACCAGATGCCTACCCACCAACACTGCTGGATCTGGGCCCATCACCATGTCTTCTCCATTATGATGGACTATACTATCAGAAAAATGAGACAATATAACTCCTACTCCTCCTTAAGCTGTTATGCCAGGCATTTTATTACAGCAATGAGAAAAGAAACTAGTATACATCTAAAACATAGTAACAGGCCAAATATATCAGGAAGAATAAATGATATGAGCTATCTGATTGTACTAGCTTGGCATCAAGAGAAAGCTTGCAGGTTACAATACAGGCAGAGGAATCCTAAAAGAACTTAATTGTCTCCCATAAATCAAGGTGAAATTTGGAGTCTGAGTGGGCCAGTGTCACTAATGTTTGAAAGACAAACCAATGAAGACAAAGATACAGAACAATAGAACTATGGGACGTAAAGAATATTTTCCTCAAGTGCTCTGCCAAGTACCAATGGATGTAACACTGGGGCTAAAGATGGAAATACCTAAAAGTCCAAAGAGGAATTATAAACTTGAATAGTATGAATTTCTTCCTAGAAGATCAGAAAAGAGATTGTAATTCAAAGAATAGTGGCTTAAGTACTCAGAGTACCAGATGATTCATTAACCTTAGTAGTGAGATTTGGTCACATCTAACATAAAATCAACAACTAAAATGATAAAATTAATTTCAAGTAATCTATCTCCATCCAGTAAAAAAGCCAGGGCATGCAAGATGGTACAATCCGTAAAATCACTTGCCACACAAGTCTGATGACCTGAGTTGGATCAGAAGAAGCCTCGCACAGCTGGAAAGATGGACCCAACTTTTGAGATTTTTCTCTGGAGCTAAGATCTCATAAAGGAGGCAGCAAGAATTTCAATGGCAGTCTGTTCCTCCTGGAAGATTTGCTCAAGAATCCAACTAGGAAGATCCCTTTTTGATATAATATTTTCTGTCTTAATTTTTTAATAAGGAAAAAATTATTATAAAACAAGAAGGTAAATAATACATAGGAAAACGGAAATTACTCTATGGTCTTAACCATTGTATTCAGAGATAACTACTGTTAATGTTATTCTGTATGCACTTTTTCCCAATGTCTCTTTAAGCGTCATATACACACGCATTGCAATTGCATTTATTTTTCCTAAGAAAATTGTGTATATCACAATTATACACTAACTAACAAATTGACTTATAATCTAACCAATGTATCAATGACAGCCCCTTCATGGATTCACTTAAACTATCTCATTCTTTAAAGTAGTCACATATCATTAATGTAACAGAGCTTTTAACTATTTCTTTACTGGCACATTTTTTTTTCTTTTTAGATAATTTCTTTATTTACATGTAAATTTTCCCTTTCCCAGGTTCCCCTCCAAAAAGCAAACAAACAAACAAACAAAAACAACAAGAACAAACTTCTTTTGCTTACTGGCACATTTTAAGTGTTTGTAAAGTGTTGTATTTACCAGTGGCTCATTGATCAATCCCATTAAACAGCATTAAATGTGTATACAGATATATACAACTTTATTTTGTTGGCTTTTGTAAAAGGCCATAAAATTTAGGTATTCACAGAGCTTTAGGAGTCATTTTGTCCACTCTTGTCGCAACACTGGATCATGCCTATTCCTTGAATGTTGCCAATATTTACATCTATTAATTTACTAGGATGAGCATTTAAAAAGTTTCACAAAATATGTTCTAGAGGCTAGATTCTGAGGCCTCACAAGCCACACGGGAGTTGCAGGGCAGCAGGGACAGGATCCTCTCAGCCTCTGTATGACAGTGGTGGATCAGCGAACCTCTCTGCCCCTTCTCTGGAAGTCGAGAGCCTGCCTCCAGGGAGTGCTTTAACCCAGAGACTCAGGTGAGATCTGCCATTGTCTCTTCAGTGACTTTCTAAGGCGGGACCAGCCGGGAGGCACAGGCCTCACTAGTTGCAGGGGAGTCACAGGGTGGCAGGGACAGCTCAAGCTCTAATCAGAGACACCAAGAATATCTAACACCAGAGATCAAGAGATGGTGAAAGGCAAACGCAAGAATCCTACCAACAGAAACCAAGACTACTTGGCTTCATCAGAACCTAGTACTCCCACCACAGCAAGTCCTGGATATCCCAAAACACCGGAAAAGCAAGATTTGGATCTAAAATCATATCTCACAATGGAGATAGAGGAATTTAAGAAGAGCATGAATAACTCCCTTAAAGAAATACAGGAGAACACAGGTAAAGAGGTACAAGCCCTTAAAGAGGAAACAAAAAAAAATCCCATAAAGAATTATAGGAGATCACGAGTAAACAAGTAGAAGCACTTAAAGAGCAAACACAAAAATCTCTTAAGGAATTGCAGGAAAACACAAACAAACAGGTAAAAGAATTGAGTTAAACCATCCAGGACCTAAAAATGGAAGTAGAAACAATAAAGAAATCACAAAAAGAGACAACTCTGGAGTTAGAAATCTTAGGAAAGAAGTCAGGAAACATAGAGGCTAGATTCTGCCTGAACTCAGTGTGTCAGTTATTCTGTTTCACACCCCTTCCCAAGCTCTCCAGTGCTTTTTGGCTGCCTTTGGTTTAAGAAGCTTGGCCTTCATTACCAAAGCTTTCATCTTCAGATGAGTTTTTCGTAGTCTATATATGCCACAAAAGTTCTCCCTTTTCAATAAAAATACATACGTTTGGTGACCTACCAGTAAGCTCCAGCATCTCATTGCCTTAAATAATTATATTAAACTATCTAAGTTCTAAATTTGATAAGATTCATATATAATAATAACAGTTAAACATTAATTTTGTACAGTACTGGTATAATAGGCACTAGGCACTAGGCATGTGATTGGTACCAAATACTAGTTTTTTACTATTAAAATAGTATGAAAGCATGCTAGGGTTCTCTGGTAAAACAACCAGAATATATTTGATGTATATGTATAGATATATTTGCTTCTATTCCCTCTATCTCTATATACACATACATATATCTCCTAGTAGATAGATATGAAATGTGTATGTAGGTACCTTTTCTACTTCTGGGACACAAGAAAACTGGCTCATGCCATCAGGGAAATTGAGGAACTACCAGATCATCAGTAATATTGAGACACAAGAAATCCAATAGCATAGTTTTGTTCTCTGAGCCTCAGAAAAACCAATTGTGTAAAAGCTTGTATAAAAGCTAGCATATGTGTTACCCAAGAAGAGCTCATTTTTCAGTTTCAGTCTGAAGGCTAGAAATAACTGATATCCCCAACTCAAGCAGTTCTTCTGATGAAATTCCCTCTTTCTTAGCCTTTTTTTCTATTCAGATCTTCAGCTGAAATCATGCCTATTCCTTAAACTTTGCCTTGGAGTAAGACAAGACTCATTGCCTTGGAGTAGTGGTTCTCAATCTTCCTAATCCTGGAACCCATTAATACAATTCCTCATGTTGTAGTGCCTCCTGACAATACAATTAATATTTTTATTTACACTTCGTTCATATAGTACATCTCCACCACAGTTTATCCCCCTCCTCTACCCCAGTCCCTCTCCACTACTTCCCCTTTCCTCTAGATCTATTTCTCCTCCATTTCTCTTCAGAAAACTACAGACCTCCCAGGAATGTCAACCAAACATGGCAGATCAAGTTGCAATAACGCTAGGCACCTTCCCTTATATTAAGACTGGACAAAGCAACCCAGTAGGCAGAGAAGGTCCTGAATGCAGGAAGAGGAGTCAGAGACAGCCCTTTCTTCCACTGTTAGGAGTCCCACAAGAAAACCAAGCTACACAACTATAATATGTTTGTGTGTGTGTGTGTGTGTGTGTGTGTGTGTGTGTGTGTGTGTTCTATGCCACCTTTATCCCAGCACATCTTGCATAAAATTTTTGTTGCTATTACATAACTAAAATCTGGCTACTGTCATTAATCATAATGTAAATATCTGTGTTTTCTGATGGTCTTAAGTAATCCCTGTGAAAGAGTTGTTCAATGCCCAAAGGAGTCACAGCCCACAGTTTGAGAACTGCCACCCTAGAACGAATAGTAAGCTTTATTCAATCCATTGCCTCAATATTTATCTCATGTAAAAACATTCACATAAATACACACAGATAATATTTGGTCAAATGTCTGAATTCTGTAATGCAGTCAAGTGGGCACATAAAGTTAATCACCACAGGTGAGCAGTTTCACATAAATAAATACAAATTTGATGTGATTATTGATTCTTGGTTTCCTTTGTGAATTGCTTTCTCATATGTATTCCTTGTTTTTTTATTTAACCCCCTGTTAGATATATCATGCTTGTTTAATTAAAAGGCAATATAACAATTAATAAATGGGTGGAAAACTGATATAAGCACCCATAACTCAAAATGTTTTCATGTTCAAAAATCATCTTCCCATGATTTTTTAATTATGAAAACTCACTATTGCTTGTTAGAAGGTATAATACATAATTTATATTGTGGTTTTTAAGAAGATTTTGTATATCAAATATTAAAATAGTTTACCATCGTATCTTGAAATAAAAAAGAAAGAAGGTAACTGGAAAAGAGGTCATTTGTTGAAATAAAACTGAAGGTGAAAAGAAGCTCTTAGAGCTTTTCTACATCTCTCTCTCTCTCTCTCTCTCTCTCTCTCTCTCTCTCTCTCTCTACTGTCTACCTTTCTTTTATTTCTTTATTCTGGAAATGATCTAGAATAGTCATTAAATGGCACAATGAAGCCACCAACTTCGATTCCTTCTGTGGGCATCTGCAGTGGAAAGGAACCTTGGATACTGGGAAAATAGAAGTTGTGCCATCTTAGGCCTCTGGCAAGGCTGGAAACTTAGGGAAACTTTGAGGATCTGAAGCAGATGTTTTGTTTTGATTTGTTTTTTTCCTCAGTTACAACATAGCAAATAGAGTTCACTACAAATAAATGCTACACGTGGCAATTTGAATGGAGTTAGGTCTAGAGAATACGGTTATGGGAAGGTGCTTCATCAAAAAATAAATCAAGTTATATTGAGTCAGTCCTGAAAGTCACCTTCATAACCAAGGGCCTCTAAAGCATACTCATGCCAGGATTGTGAAAAACTGACTTTATTTAAGGGGCCCAGGTCACTTCCCTCGTGCCCTAAGGTGTTAGGCCTTGAAAGACACAGCTACAGAGCAGCTGGAGGCAATTTTTCTCAAGAAATGTGCCACAGAGCACAGGGAAACGCTGCACTTCAAGTTGGAGACCCTGAAAACTGGACAAGAGAAGACATTTTTTCATGCTCTGAGGACTCATGCAAAGATACTAGCCTTCTGATGCTGACTTTAAGGCTTTGCCAAAATGAAGGTCATCTCAGGTCGAATGACTCCAAAGCAAGCCAGGGAAAGTGGGGAACCAAGAAGCATGAGTCCTCAACAAGGGGGCAAATAACTTGAGCCTAGGAGTCTACAGTCAGCCTGGGCAACAAAAATAGATCCCATCTACAGACATTAGGAAATAAGTTAGCAAACTTTTTTCTTATTAACCTGCAATGAAATCATGGCCATACTGCCTGTAATGCCTGTAACTATGCTTAGGTCTTTTGCTATTTGTGCTTTTTACAGATAAAGGACTAGTTAACTCATAAGTTAGAATGTATGCAACTTGCTAAAGTCTGTGCCTAGCACACAACAACCAATGTAATAGTAGCTAGTAACTAACAGTATTATCAAAAAATATTTACACTTTTTCAGATATGCATATTATTTTTCCATATCATCGAACTATAAAAATATTAAAAGTCCAAGATCCTTAAAAGTAGTAAAATAAAGTGCTAACATTACAAATGACAAGAAACATGAAAATTAGACCTGCTTTAAATCAATTAGCTCCTTATTTGTCCAACCAAAATAAAAAGCCTGGTTGCCTGGCTCTCAGCTCTTATGATTGCATCCACCTTCTGTTTCACTTCTGGTGTGCCTTATTCCCTGAAAATGAACTCCATGGGTCTTTGTCATGCTGCCAAAGATGTTGCTGCTTCCCCTCGAACTTCAGGGTTTTTTTTAAATTTTGTTTTGTTTTATTTTGTTTTGAGATAGGAACACATATATCCTAAATTGGCCTTGAACTATGTAGCTAAGGATGACCTTGAATTTCTGAGCCTCCTTCCTGTCTGTAATTCCCAAGTGCTAGGATTATAGTATGCATAGTACCTGCTTTTGTGCTGGGATTACTAGTATTCCTTACCTGGTTATATGTGGTGCCAAAACTCAAACCCTAGATTTCATGCATACTTGAGCTACAAGCCCAACTTTGAATTTATTAAGGACTCCTCCAAATAAGGAGGATAAGGGGCTGGAAAACCAGCTGGATAGGCAAAGAAGCTAAGCAAGTGTGATGACCATTTAGATCCAAACTCACATAAAATCAATATGCATGGCACAAGTGTATAGAATCCTGAAGCTCCTGTGGGGACATGGAAATTAGAGATGAGAGAATCCCTGGAGGTTCATGAACCTGTTAGCCTTGCAGGAAAAAAAAAAGACCTTGTCTCAAATAAGGATGAAGACAGGTAGAGACAACCAAAATTTTCCTCTTATCACATTCATATCATAGCATGCGCACTGCAGTCTGAATACACACACACACACACACACACACACACACACACACACACACACAAAGAGGAGAAAAGAAGTAGCTTCTCACCTCTCTCTCTCTATTCCTCCAAGTCCAATTTTGTAGTCCCAGCAGAGTCTCTGGAGCACGATGCATGCAGCAACCTCACCTCTACCTTATCTCTCGTGAATCCCATAGATCTTGCCCTTGTAACTTCCTTTCCCTGACTCTGCTTTATCTTACCTCCCAACTCCCAGAGGCATTCCCTTTTGCCTAGGCCACTTTTGCTGTATTTAGATAAGCTAACTACAGATTCTCGTCTCTCTCTCCATTCCTCTAAGGCCAGCCACTCAGTCTCATCTCCAGCTCTCTAGACAACCTGCAGTGCTTTCTCCTCACTCCCATTCCAGAGGATTAATTAGGCAATTCCTGGTCAAAACACACAGCTTTTATCCATCTTGCAAACCTTACCACAGTGACCAGCCCATCCTCCTTCCTAGACTCAGGTCCCAATTCCAGAAATATATTTTACCTGGAACCCCTCCCTCTGTGGCTGTACCTATCAGGACCCCAGAAGATTTTCTGACACCCATCACACAGCTACTACACTCTCCCAAGAGCTAAAAAGGAAACAGAAACCAAGGAGCAAAACTTGATCACAACAAAGATGAGAACAGATACATACAGAATTACAACCACCCCAATCCCAGATACCTAGACATCAGCATAAAAACACAATCAATTTTGTCCCTGTGGACCAGAGGCCTTCCATGGAGATCTCTGGCCTGGCCTGGCCTGGTGCCAGAGTTCCAGCAGAGGGAAGCGAGCATGGGCAGGGAGTGCCTTCCAGTGGTTACTCCGAGCTGGCCTGCACAGAGTAGGGCCAGGCTGGGCTGACAAGAAGCCAACTAGCCAGTGAGGAGTGGGCAGAACTTCAGGCAGCAAACCTCTTCCCAAGTGACACAGCTCTTAAAAAGGGCTCAGATAAACAGTAGTTCTCACGCACCTTTAATTCCCTGGATATGATTTATATACAGTTTTGGGTGTGATTCAGGGTTTGACAGCAGGTACTTCTCATTGACTTGGACTGAGAGCTTGTAGAAACTTTATTTGCATGACTGATGGCCACACACTTCTCTTTGGGAGGTTGTGGGCGGCTGTAGCGGAGGCAGAAGCCAGGGACTCAGGAGGCATGGTCGAATACCTTCTGTCCAACACCCACTGGGTCTCCGTAGTTCCAATCCTTTGCTCAACCCGGACCAGGTTGTCTGCACAGCCCATATCCCCATAATCAATAACAGCTAGAACAATATCCTCCCACTAAAGCCCAGCAACCTTACCATAGCTGAAACAGATGGAAAAAGACGCTAAAGCAGCCTTTATGAATATGATAGAAATACTTGAAGACTAAACAAATGAACCCCATGAAGAACTGTGTGAAAACACAGTGGCAGGAAATGAATGCAGCCATTTGAAACCTGGAAGTGGAAATAGAATTAATAAAGACACTCAAAACTGAAAGAATCCAGGAAATAAAAAACTCAGGAACACAAACAGGAAGCACAGAGGCAAGCTTTACCAACAGGATACAAGAGATGGAAGAGAGAATCTCAGGAGTAGAAGATACATTAGAAGAAAGTGATATTTCAAAGAAAATGTTAAAATTAAAACACTCCTAGCATAAAACATCCATGAAACCTGTGACAGAATAAAAAGTCCAAATATAAGAATAACAGGAATAGATGAAGGAAAAGATCTCTACTTCTTCAATCACCTATGTCCTCTTATTTCTGTTACAATATTAGTGTATCTCACATCAAATTGTTCACCTTCCCTTATTTTTCTATAATTGCTTAATTTATTTTCCCAGAGGTAGCACAGTAACTAGTATCCTATGAAGGAAGAAAGATCATCTCTTTTTTGCTATTTGCCTCTGATTACTTTTTCCAATTCTGTTGACAGAGACCTTCTCTGGTATCCTGCTTCTCCATTCAGTTCCCAAAATGTAATACATATAAATATAGAGATTCTCCAGGGCTGTCTAGGTAAAGAAAAGGTAAAAGATAGTAATTAACATTTAAAGGGTATCATAAGTTTCTAGTTCCTTCTATTGTAGAAAATCTGAGATCCAGAGTGGTTCAATGACAGATTTTTAGATCCAGGAATTATGTGGTGAAATTCACTAGATCAGATACTAGAAGAACTAGTAAAC
>JADRCD010064247.1:0-13860 GCA_019843815.1 Montemys delectorum | reverse complement strand
CTTTAATTGTAAGATGAGATGGGTAACAAAACCCATAGTCTTATTTTGAATTATTTTGAATTACTGCATACCATAGAAAGAACAGAGTTGCTGTATTTCATAGTCAGTTTCTGAAAGAAATCCTTGAGCTGTATTATTTGATCTGTGAGTATCTGGCTAGTTGTTGCTATGAAAGATTATACTATTTCAAAGTTGCCATAGCATAGATGGAGGCTAATAGTATTTTACAGCAATTCTTTATATGGGCAATTTGATAATTCATGAGGGAATCTCATCCTAGCCAAAGCAGACAAAGCCCGGTCTCTTATTATGTAATAAGCAACGTGTTCTTCTGGATTTTAGGATAAATAAGAAGGAAACATTCATTGATAAAGTAGAGGGGTGCCAAATAGATGGTGACTGAAAGAAATGCTAAACTTAGTTGGGCAAGTACACTGCAGGTAGGCCAGGATAGAGAAAGGAAGGAGAGCTCATGACTCTACAGGGGAAAGAACCCTGACAGCAATTTTATGTCTAGAGACTCACCGACAAGCAGAAACACAAAGGTTTAGAAAGAAACATAAGTGGCTATGCAAGGACCTTCCTTCCAAGGTACTCAGATTCCTTTTAAGGCAGCCAGATAAAAATGGTCAGGTAGGACAATCCCTCAAACACGACAAGGACTATTTGAATGCCTAGAAGAGGTCAATAGTTAGGAAAACACTAAGGGCAACAAAAAGAGTGTTGACCCTGTCCCCTGTGCAATTAAGATTACTTTTCCTCAGTTTGAGTTTTTGAAAACTTTGGCACATGGTTTGAGATATGGGGATGCCAGGCCAAAGAATAAATACTTTACAACTGTGACAGGGAGTGTTTCTCAGAGAGCTATAGCCTGAGACACAGGGTACTGTAAGATTACTCAGATCTTACCATGAGAGTACCTTTTGGCCAGGCTGAGTAATGAGAGAACCTTAGATTCAGTGAGGTTTAGCATTAGAAAGGACCACCTTTACTGGCTAACCCGATTGCTTGGTTTGAAGGCCTCAGAGAGCTAAGTGACCAAGTCATACACTTCCTTGGGTGAACTAATGATCTTGTCTCAGGTTGCCTATTAGGCTGATAATCACATTTGCAGGAATAGTTCACACTGACCACTGGGAATCCAAATGGGTATGATGGAAGAAGCATAGCGATGCCCCAGTGCTCCAAGAACAGAAAACACGAACCACAGGAAATGAGAACAACTAGCTGTCAGATTGGATGTTGATTCTCTGGCAACAAATGATTTGATTAAGTCTTTGTCAACAGTTGGAGAGGTTAAGTTTTCTGACTAATTCACTTAATTATCCTCAGAGTCAAGTTAAAGAATATTGACAAATTGAATACTGATGCCTACACTCCTTCTAATTAGTAGATTATAAAACTAATGACATATTAGCAGATTTACCCAGCTATTTCTTTGCTTTCGTAGGTTTAAATTAATTTGAGTGTCATCAGTATGTATGTATCATTTAACACTATACAAATGAATGCTGCAGATGAAATCTAGGGCCTTGCATATGGCCAGGCAAGCACTTTACTACTGATAGACATCCCCAGCTGATTGTTTTGCATTTAACTAATGTGATTTAGATTTAACTAATCTCTGTGTTGGCTAGATTGTGTTAGACTGGTGAAAGCAGACAGAAAAAGAGAAGGCAACTAAGAAGACTTGGTAATAAGTGCTGAGATCTCAGGCTAAGCTAACTTCTGCTGATACTGTACAGATTTTCAAACAGTGCCACTTGAACAGAGTAGTTGCTAGAGTCTATTTAGATACTTGGCTTTACATATTTCTTTCCTTTATGAAACATACACAAAAGCCACTGTGTACTGTAGTAATACATTGGGAATAAGAGGGTGCATAATGTAACTGGCGGGAAGTGAAAGAGCCCTCATTTAATTGAGCCATTCCAACTTAATCCATGTGGAAAGTCACATCCATTCTGGATTACACAGCAGTTCAGAAATGCTTACATTTAATTTCTGGTTAAGAAAGGAGAATTCAGAAGAACTTTTCCTAGCACATGCTAATGCATGCTAGAATGCTGCACAGAGAAAGCTGCTTTCCAGATTTCTCAGAGATAAATAGACTGACTCGCATATGGATGGCTGCAGTCATTTGACTTTTTGGGACCACACGGCTGATAGTTTGGAGTTATTTCTGAAATCTGGGGAACTAAGCTAATGGCAACTTTTAGTTTCTTAGTAAAAGTCCCTTATTGAAGAAGTTCCATTGAGAAGTCATTGAAATTAAGTATACTATCACATAGTTCCTTTCAGCTTAAATGACATCCTGTGAGTCTTCTGGGAATTCAAGTGCAATAACCAATCACGCATTGGTATGTGTTTCAGTTTTTAACATAACACTGAACCCCAGGATTCAGTTAACCCCAGCTTCAATACAGACAGAGGGGAGGGAAGGCCTAGCTAATCTTTGAGAACTTAAGGGAAGGTGAATAGTCACAGAAACTAACCCAAGTTAGTATCCTTGTTACCCATGCCCTTTCAAATCAGCTATGGAACCCTCCATAGTACAGCCCTTCTGGGTATCGTCTCTAATATTTGTCATGGGTCCAAATCCAAGGGCCAAGAGGAACTAGAAGGGAGGGTTATCTCCTAAGGCCAATCTCTTTCTGTCAGAGAGAACCCCAGGGACTCAGCATATCCCAACACTTAGTTCTCAACGGAGGACTTAGCATGCTGAGTTCTTTTCATCGTAGAGGAATACTACCTCCAAACAGCACCTTTGTCCTAGAAAGTAGAGCTCTGCAAACTAACTGGTAGGAGGCAGGGGTTCTTAATGCATCTGCAAGTTGGTCAAGGTCTCATAGGATACAATGTTCTGGAAAGAGAACTCTGAAGAGCAAATGTAAATGCCATATCTGCTTAGGTCTTGGAGATGTTTGACCCAGCCTCAGAAACAGACATGCTTTTCCTACCTGCATTGTGCTTTGCCAAATATTTATCTTTGTACTGCTTCTTTTTCTTGCCAAACCAAGTACAGCTGGCCTGCTGCTCTTGTTTGGTCTTCTCCATGGCAATGCAAGCTACTCGCCTAATACACAAAGAAAGGAAGGAAGGAATGTAAGGAAGAAAGGAAGAAGGGGGGGGGAAATCCAACAAAGTTAATGCATAGTTTTATGTTGAGAAAAGAAAGTCATTTGAAGGCTACACACAACAGGATGTCTAGTCCTTCTCAGTTCTTGAAATCATGGACATAAAGAGGGTTCTTTGGCTTTCATGACAACTTCTTAGAAATGGTTTAAGACTACAGGCTTGTGTTAAAACTGATGTATTCCTTGAGCCCATATTAGCTGATAATAAGGGTCAGACGTCTCAACATCTGGTTGTGAGATCCAGGGTGATGATCAAGGGATTGTGAGTCAAGGCAGGCCTGTTTTGCATCCTGGATTTGTTATGCATTAGCTTGTTTTAAGTGCTTAGTGCTTAGTATTAGGCATGTTTCTAGGAATTTTTCACATATCAACCCAAGTAATATTCCTGACCAACTAAACTGAGTCACAAATTGCACAGAAATTCTAAAGTTTATAGTTTTGTTTTTAGATTTTATTGTATAAGAATTTTTTTTTTGCTTATCATGTGAAGTAGGAGTCCAGTCTCTTTTGTTAAGAACCCCTGCTTCCTACCAGTTAGTTTGTATCTTATAGATACTCAATTGTCCTAGCAGGCTATATTAAAAAGTAAGACTGGACTCACAAATCCTCCTGAATGCTGGGATCACAGGTACATGCTACCATGCTCCAGCCTGCTTTTCTTGTCTCTGCTATACCAACTTTTGTAGTTCTAACAATGTGAGGAAGGGCTCCTGACAGCATGTCCCTTTTCCTTAAGCCTGTGTGGCCTTCCTCTTGGCTCTCTGGCATAACTGTGAATGCCTTCTTGGGAAGATGGGATACTTGGTCCTCAGAGAGGACCTGATTGTTGACTTAGTCAGTGCTTTCAAGCTCATTAAAAAGGAAAGCAAAACAAAGTACCCCTTTATTTTCTGCAGCATTTTTTCTTTGTAGCAGAAAGATTGATCTGAACAGTCTAGACCCCAGCAGAGACAAAAAAGCAAACCTTTTCCCACTGGAGCTTCTTCAGATTTCTGCAGAGGACAAAGGGCACATGATTTCTGTCTCTGCTCTAACTAGACAGAAACCTGGAATCTATGTAATTCTTGTTTTTGTTCCCTTAACATTTTTTCCAATACAGCCCCCTGTATCTGAGGCTGGCCTCAAACTCTGTGTAACTAAAGATGACCCTGAGCTTCTGAGCATCCTGTCTAAGCCTCCCAAATGCTGGACTGTAGGCCTGCATCACCATACCCGCTTTACTTGGTGCTGGGAATCACACCCAGAGTTTCACCACCTGAGCTACTCCATCCCCAGCCCACCATGATTATTCTGAATAAATGCTCATAATGTGAATGCTCTCCAGAAGACATTTTGTGAAATGTAGCATTCACAGCAGCAGCATCAGACTTAGAAACTGCTTTCCTTCTGTTTATGTTAAACCGTTTGCACAAGATCAGAGTGAAAAACAGTGCCAGATGGCAGGCTGTTGCTTCTCAGTTTGGGCTCATTTCCCCATTTGTAGCATGGCGTCTGAAGCCCTCATCTACTTTAACACTCCAAATGGAAGAATAGTTTTAGGGAACATGAGATAGCTGAAAGGGGCAATCAAGCCAAAGAGATTAACCAAGAAAACTATTTAATAGTGAGAAGGACTGTTAAAAAAGAGGAAATATTTACAGACTCAATATTTTTGGTTACTTTTAACTAAGTTCCAGTATTTTTGCAGGGTATAGGTTAGGGAGTGACAGAATTCCAGGTTTTGGCATGTTAACTTTTGTTATATTAAACAAAACCCAGGTATTAAATTACCCTTTTTTTATAGTAGATTTCTGATAGATATTGAGTAAATATTTAAGGGGGTAGATTTATGGATATTTAATAGATGACACACATCCTGTCTTCTCTCAGTTAAATGGGGTCTAACATGCCTGTCTGATTTTATCCTGCTGCACAGCTTAAGCCTTCTAACAGAATAGGTCACCTTTCCCTGTCTCTGTCTCTTGTTCTGTGGATGGAGCCTAGGGTATACCAGGCAAACATCTACTTCTGAGTTATACAGCCCCCAACTCAGAAAAAAACATTCTTAAAGAACGGCAAGGCCAAGAACAATGCTTCTGATTGTCCTTTCTCCGAACAGTGGAACAGGCTTCATTTTTAAATACCTCAAGTGACATTGAATCATGGCACTTGAAGATTTTTTTTTCCTGATGTTGGGGTAGGATGGTCATGAAAGGATACTGAGGGATACTTCTGGAAGAAAAGGCCATTCTAAAAAGACTAGAACAGTTTGTAGGAGTTGAGGGCTCTGCCCAAATCATCCGAAGCTAGCCACTTAGCTTGTCTCCTCCCTCTTTTCCTTACACAGAAAGTGTGGCTCTAACTGGAACCAGTATCTGACTCTAAGCTGAAGATTAAGTCTTGGACAACTAAGTTTTGGATTTGATCTTAGACAACTGGAATGTAGTTACCAAAGAAAAGGATTTATCAAGCAGGTTTTATAATATGAAATACGAAATTGAGAACTGGAAGAGAGGGCTCAGTTTCACCATAAAATAACAAAAACATACCATTCCTGAAGTTCAGGAGAAGGAATGAGACCTGCAGTTCCATTTTTGGAGTTTTCCAGTTTACCCTGCCACCAGTTGTGGTCATCTTTACTAATAATCTGGATGATGTCACCAACTCGGAACCGGATGCCAGCTTCTTTGCAGGGGATGAGGTCATCCTTGGCTGGATCATATTCAAATTGTGCTCTTACATAGATCTATAAAACAGGAGTTTGTAAGAACGGAGGCCACAGTGATGTGAAGAAAAACAGTGAATGCTACTCTAATAACCACACATCAACATTGACAACACAATAGGACATCAGATGGTGAAAGCTGAAACGATGTATGGAGGTAGGACACAAGAAACATCTACCACTAGAAACAGGGTGCCCTATCTGATGCATGGAACTTCAGTTTTGCTGTTTATATTTGGAAGGGACACTTAAAATACTTGTTGAATAAATTCTGCTTTTAGTAATAGGATAGGCGTGTTAATTAAGTTCACCAATTTTAAGACTTTCTATGGCCATAGTGATGGTATGAATACATTGTCATGACCATGAGGCAGCCTTTAAGGCATAGAGACTAGTACTCAGGGTAGGTTTTCCTGGTAAAGTAGTAAGAACGCTGGGTTGGGATCTTGCTTTCATGACATTGGAAGCCATGCTTTCATGACAACTGGCAGTGTGTCTATACACTGCGGACAGAGCTATATGTAACCCAAACAATATTAAAATGTTCAAAATATAGCTTTATTTCTTTAGAGAGATTTTGGCTTTGTATTTGTGCTTTACTTTTCTGGGAAAATAAAGATGAATCTAAACCCCTGCTTTGACAACGTAACACTTGAAATCAGCACAGAGCATTAAAGCATGCATGGTTCAAGGTCCAGAGCTTTATGGTGTGTGAATTGAGGAGACACGTTAGCAGACGGGTTATAACACAACAGTATTTGATGAATGACTGGAATTCTAAGTGCTTTAAAATAAGGCACCATATATCCAAGGTTGCCTCAGTTATGAAATTCTGAGACTAAACTGTGGGGATATTCTACTAATCATTAATTTATACAATTCTTAACTTAAAATCAGATTTAGTATTTTTTAGCATTACATTTCAATTAAAGCATTCCCTCGATTCTATCTATTGATATTAAGCTTGAATGTCTCATTTAAGTCACTGTAAAACCAACCTGAAGGCTTTGGAACTATTGTGTGATGTTTCATTTTAGCAACCCAGCCCTTAAAATTAATAAATCTCTGCATTTGTACCTAAAATGTAAGCTTTCAAAGTGCTGGTTGTTTGAAAGCTACTTGCTGATGGTGGACAGCACTAAGCATTTCTAAACTAGCATAGGCATATTAGGGTGAAGACCAAGGCACTCATGCTGTGTTTCATCTTATGTAACTTTTAGATACACAGGCAAATAGAAATTTATTTTAATTCAGCTTTCAATTTAAAAAAAAAAGTGCCTTAAATTGTTCATCAGGGCATGACTTTAAGTTATACTTAGAATTCTATGAATTTTGTATGCACCAGAGGCAGGTAAGACTCTCTAAGGCCAAAACATCTTTACTGCCAGCAAAAAAAATGATCAGGTTGTAATTAAAATAACCATCACAGCTACAGAGATGTGAGGAAAAAATCTTTAAAGAGAATTAGTCATGTATAATGTGTTAAAATGAAATGGTACAAGCTTTCAATGCTCAAATGTTATGGTCCAAAATGCAGACATTATGGAATGGAAAGGGTTAATAAAGGATCAGCTATTAGCTCGGTTTAGAGAAGTTTCTATAGAGGGATCTATTCACCTGTCGTCCTTTTGGTTGGGTGGTTGATGGCAAGTCCTGTAGAATAAAGCCAACCCAGGAGAAAAATTTTCATTTACTTGTCAAGAGTACAAAGTAATTTGTGTGTTTCTGTTACAATATGGTTAAAAATGAACTAGATTTAAGTTGTAAAGAAATCATATACATCATTACATTTCTTAGAAATGTTGAGTTATTAGGAAAAAAAAAATCAAACCCAGGCCATTTAGCAGCAAGCTGAAGAAAGCAGGTAAGTTGAAGCAGAGAGAAAATGTGTTCTTAAGAAACAACTCAGCATCTTCAACACAAAAGCCACTGCGGTTCAAACAGCCTATTAAAAAACCCCTGAGCACAAAAGAACGGTTGTCCTTTTCAACTTCAACGTTGCAACCGTTTATATTTTGAAAATTTTAATGGCTTTATGGATTTTTACCATCTTAATAGCATTACATGTTAATGTTAAAAAGGAATTCTTTGAGAACCTAGGTTCACATTGGAAAAACAATTATAAACAATTTTCTCATACAATTTCTCTTACTTAGATACTTGGGATATCATTCCATTTGAGATGATCTTTGAATGACTAATGATTTGATTGGATAAGAAAGTTGATATATTCTTAAAGGGCAAATTAAAAGTCAGAACAGAAGGCAACACTGCTGCATTCTTAGAGGTCTCATAATTGCAGCTGGGTGACAGGCAGCAGCATTAGCAACTTAAGAGAAGATCTGACTATCCCCCAAACCTGCAAACCCATGCACATAAATGCTTCTGATTGGTTAAACGATTCTTTCTATAATCCAAAATGGAGAGTTCTGAAAAATGGCAACTTTCCAAGTTTAAGTCAAATATGTACTTTGTGTTAAAGATGTGATACCGGCGTGGCTTAAGTGCAGTTTGAAGCCAGTTCCTTTTGCTTTTCATATCCAGGCAAGGCTTAAAATTCACAAAAATATGTGCACGTACCACAATAACAAGAGGGCACACCAATTCGTAAACTTAGATAGCGGAAACTAAAAGACGTTGCTGAAATCCCTCAGAATGGAAAACTATGAAGCCCAAGAACACCCAAATGCTTATTCTGCAAAATCCCTTACATTTATCATTTTTAAATTAAAAAATTCTTAAAGAAATTTAAACACATTTCTATTTACATCCTTTGAGCAGCCATATGTATTGGTGGGGTGGCTGAGAGGTATTTTTAGAACAACTATAGCAGTCTTGCACTACATTTCTTCAAATGTGGCTGGTTTTTAAGGAGAAGGAAATGTTGAGGAAGGTTTTCCTGGAGTCAACTGCAAGGCTGCTGCAGTAGCCGTGTACATCTGCAGAAGACAATCTTTCTACTGAACACATGGAACTAAACACTCATGGCAGGTGAGCACCAACAAAATCGTCACACTTGGCTGTGTGCAGCTAGAGTTCTTACCGAAACAGAATTGTTAGTGCTGCTATGACCATTAGCAGGGGACTGTCTGGAAGTGGAGGGGGAATCTCTCTGAAATAAGACACAAGGTTCATTAACACAGAGCACTAGCACAGAAACAGATATTTATATCAACAGTCCCAACCACAGTCTGACGACTATTTCCTTTGAGGTTAATGCTATAAAAGGTGCCATGCTGACTGACTTACATGATTTCACAGAAGTATGAGAATAACTTTTTTTTCATGTTTGAAGATTCCCATATTATAAGTGAGGGCCGTGCTGTCATTGATTAATGATTATTCTTTTCCCATATCTCAAATTCTACAATCTTTGCTTTTTTATTGGGACCTCAGGACAGTGATATTAAAACCTTATCAAAGGGCACACAATGATAAATATTATAGTGCTATTGTACCAAGGATCTCAACTGCCTAGCTTTATATTAAAGAACAGGTTAAAGAATGGGTTTGAGAAGTAGTTTATTATTCTTAGGTACCCCAGTGTCAAGGATTACCAAAGAACTCCACTGAAAGTAAATGAGCCTAAGAGAAAGACTTTACATATTCTAACCATCTTACCCCTTTCTAGAATAAATATTACTAATGGGGTAAAAAGAGAAAGCTGCACCAGAAAGCACATCTTTTTCTTTGTAACATTTTAGCAGACTAAGAAAGACAGTGACTCCAAGCAACAATGCTCTATTTCTGGCCAAATTTCCCAGGAGCCCACACTCTTTGCTGTTCAACCCACTCCGAATCCTTTTCAGGTTCTGTTCCTTAGTGTCCAACTCAACTTTAATAAAAAGAACTATCAGAAGAAATTAAGTCCTTTAAGACATTTCATGCGTAGAGTTCTGTATCAACTTCTGTTCAAAAGATATGTTTCTCTCTAGGATACTGAAAGGATACTTCTGGAATTGGTTAGCCTGAAATAGAATGAGATCCTTTAGAGGACATTCTCAAACATTATGCAGTAAATTGATCTCTATTTGTCACCCTTAGGGATTCAAATCAGTAGAGATAGAGTCTGGGGGAAGTGGATGAGAGCCTTCATTAGAGAAGCCTTGCCCTAGATAAGAAGAGTCAAATCCAGGTGGGTTGAAAAAAAGTTGTGTTTCTATGTTGGGGGTGAACAGACTAAGAGGAGGAAATCATTTGTTTCAAATATTTAAAGGTATAGAATTTATATGTATAATACTGGTGTTTCCCTCAAACTAGTTCAACAACTTAAAACAAAAGGGAGAAACGTGTATTCATAACTAACAATATCTTCTAGTTAGCCCCACTCCCAATCCAATCCATTTATTCAATGTCTTCAACAAATGAGAAATGCTGTGAGGAACCGATGGCTCTACAATATTTAGAATTATTTATAGAAACATGTATGTAAGCATGTCATTCTCTCTTTTCCCTGACAGGTTTATACTCTAAGTAACAAAACTTAATGCTCTGAATCTTGAAGCTGGATCAGGGCTGCATAGTTTTTAAATATTATTAATTGACATTCTGTAGGAAGTCGCCAAGAGGAGCTCAAGACCTAATAAAATATGATACTTTAATTGACAATTAAAAATTTACTTGATCTTCTACTTATTTTCTTGTGAAGTTTGTAGCACCACTATAGACTTGAAAAGTGTAATCTTTCTTTCAAATTTTCTTAAGCACAGATCCAATAAGTCAGCTACCAGCCCTTAAAACTTAGCTTTAGAAAATGTACACTTCATATCTATTTATTTGCAGTAATAAAAGTGAACCCAGGGACTCACACATGCCAAGCAAGCATTCACTGTGCTATCTTCCCAGCTCTTATACTTCATATTAACATACTTGGAAGAGCCACAGGGAAATTTTAAAAATAAGGTTCAATAAATAACACTTGAACTGAATGTGCTACAACCAAAGAATGATTCTGTTATGATAATTTATGTCTCCCAATATAGAAAGAATAGATTTTTGACTATAATGAGCAAAATAAAACTAAAAAAATAACCCCATAAATTGAAAGAGTTCTAATTGCCAGAGGATAATCTGTTTTCAGAAACGTGGGGGGTGTTACTCTACAAGAGGTTATTTCCCACTTCAGATATGCAGAAAGGTCATAGGAGCCTGTGTCCTTTCAGTGAAGTCAGTTACCAATTCATCAGGGTCTCATCGCAAGATCTGTCACTCATTTGAACACTGATATTTCAACAGAAATTGACTCTTGGAAAGAAGAACTACCCGTGGGATGTCTTAACAAGGGAAGTGAATTGACTTCCTGGGAACACTGCTGTATTTTTTGTCTCTGGGATTTCTTTCTTTCTTTCTTTCTTTCTTTCTTTCTTTCTTTCTTTCTTTCTTTCTTTCTTTCTTTCTTTCTTTTTCTTATCAAGCTTTATGTTACTGTAGCTTTTCTATATTTGGCTTTGATTTTGCTGCAAAAAGGCTGAAGATATCTGCATGGAAGTAGGGCTGAGGAGGTGGGTGGGACCTCCTCTGTTCCGTTATCTTTGTTGTAAAATTGGTGTGCAGTGATCTAACAGCACAGGCAGAAACAATTTCCCAGAAAGCAAAAACATTCAGCCATCAGCAGACAGTTAGTTAAGAACTCAGAGGAGATGGGGAAGGTTGGAGGAGGGGAGGCTTGTTAGACTGATTACCTCACAGGACGAAGACTGAGTGCGGTAGCTTGGCACAATCTTGAAGGTTATACTCCCTCGCATTTCCCTCTGGGGGAAGAAAAGAGGAGAGTTCTCATGCAAACACATGTTGCACACAAAAACACAGAAGAAACCACTCAAACCATGTGGGTGCAATCAGTATACCCCACCTGACAGCACACAGCCCTAAAAAAACCCCCTAATTATAAAACAGGAAACACTCAGGTTACTGGTAGAGGTTTCTGGGAAAGGTCCCTTGAAGTTAAGGCTGACTATCTTGTATCTAGCAATGAATGGTCTCCAAGATCTCTGATGGTTATCTTTTGTACAACATGAATACAAAAGAGTCGAAATGACATGCCTTACAAAAATGACTATACACTGAACTGAAGAAGAGACTAAGCACTTACATAAAAATTCTATTTAATATGCTACTCTCAGATGCTATCACCATAAAACTGCTTTTATACTTTATTAATTCTGGCATTCTTTTTTATTATGGCAAGCCTGGGACGCTCATTGCACGAGAAGCTGCTGCACTGTAGCAGGAAGGACTCAAGGCATAAAACAAATGCTTCCCTCTGTTTGCTACAACCCAGCATAGATGAGAGTCTGTCAACAGATGTCAATGCTTTTTATTGAAGGCCTAATTTCAGTACAGATTTTTTTTCAAGTATAGCCTGGCCTACAGTTACCTTCCTCTTCTTTGTGCTGTAGAGAGAGACACTACAGCTGGCCATGACTCAGCTAAACAGGAAAGAGGTTTCTGATGGTGCCTATGTCAGGAGCCTTCTGAGGTCAGTGAGACACTAGTTCACACTAAGTATGTACTGGGGAGATTTTTCTGTAAATATCTTGTTGGTAAGAAACCAAGGAAGGATAACAGTGTGCAGACTCACACTGCTAAAGGCAGGCAAAATTGTTCCAAACTCCACTGCAGCTGGCGCATTTTCCTGGTTGTCAGTTTTTAATGAATAGTGCACAAGTTCAGCATCACATAAATGATGGTACAAGAAGTATTCTGATTATGATTGAAGAACTATTAGGTGTATTTTCTTTATATCTATTTGTTTAGTATGTGTGCTAGGTATGAGTGGGGATACCTTAGTCACTGTATGTATGTTCGGTATACGAACATGTGTGTATACAGGTGCAAGCACCCATGTGTATGTGCTTGTGGAGGTCAGAAGAGAATGTTGAGTATTTTGCTCCATTATTCTTCACCTTATTTCTTTGATACAGGATCTCTCACTGAACCTTGAGCTAGGCTGGTGGCTAGCAAGCCCCAGCTATCCTCATGTCTCTACCGGACATAATGCTGGGGTTAGAGGCAGGTGAGACCATGCTTTGCCTTTTACATGGATGTGGCATCAGACTCAGGTACTCTGACAAGTGCTTTTACCCACTGAGCCATTTTTCCACCCCGTGTGTGTGTGTGTGTGTGTGTGTGTGTGTGTGTGTGTGTGTGTTTTAACAAAATAAGTTAATAGAGCCATCAAGATGGCTCAGCAACAAGACCTATACAATGAGAAGACCAGTAGACATGCTATTGTGGAAGGGGAAATCTCACGGGGCCCTACTCCTAGACAAAGAACTACAGGCAACTAAGGAAAGTTGAGAGGGAGAAGTAGTTGTTCCCAGGGATGAGCCTCCCACTTGGTCATCCGATTCTAAGTGGTTAGCTCTGAAAGCATGTACATACAAGGGACACTTAATGGACTCAGCATGTTGTACTTATATGTGTAAACATCTAGATATGCATGCAACAATAAAAAGAAAAAGTCCACGAATGAGAGAGATTGAGGGAGTGGTATATAGAGGGGGTTAGAGGGAGAAGGGGGAAGTAGGGAAATGTTGTAATTATATTTTAATTAAAAATATAATAGTAAAAAAAGATGGCTCAGCATGTGAAGGCATTTGCCGCCAAGCTTGATGACCTGAGTTCAATCCCTGGGACCCAAATGGAGGAAGCAGAGAAGAAACTCTTTCAAACTGTCCTCTGAACCACACGTAGGTAGGGGCATGTGTGTGTCCACAGCCACTTCAAAACACAAATTAAATAAATGTAATTAAAAATAAGAATCTAGGCGAACGAACTAAAAATTAATGTCAGAGAAGGGCAAACTTCCATTGGCTTACAAGCATTTTTTGTAGCTGTTCCACTGTTTGGTTAGCGACGCTGATGCCATTGATTTCTCGGATTTCATCACCAACATGAAGTGTACCTAAGAAAATCATACATGACTATAAACATGAATGGAGTAAAAACTTTTACAATAATGAAAAGTGAAAGGTAGCAATATAATACAAAAATAAATTACAGATCTAAAAGCCAGTG
>JADRCD010064187.1:0-11381 GCA_019843815.1 Montemys delectorum | reverse complement strand
CCCAAGTGCTGGGATTAAAGGCATGTGCCACCACTGCCCAGCTGGCTTGATCTTATTTTGCTAAGAATTTAAGGTTAATGAATGCATTATTCATTTTTATTTTAATTTTTTAAAAATTCATTCATAACTTCAAACTTTCCTATAGGATTTGTTTTAGCTGTATTCCAGAGGTACTTGTTTATTGGCTTTTGTTTTCATTTGGTTCTAAGAACTTTTACATTTCCTTCCCGAATTCTTCAATGACCCACTGTTTATTCAGAAGTAAATTGCTCAATCTTCAATTAGTTGTATTGTTTCACTAGTTTTATTGGCATTGATGACTAGTACTATTCTCTCATGTCCTGACATAAAACAAGAAACAAATTCAGTTCTTTGTATTTATTATGACTTGCTTTTTGACCTAGTATGAACTTCATTTTAGAGAAAATAGCATAATTTTCTCTGATTTTGTATTCTGTATCTGTTGGATGGGGTACTGTATAAATCTCTAAGTAAATTTTACTTAAGGGTGTATTATTTTTTATTTTAGTAATATATTTATGCTTTGAAAGTTTCACATTTAGCTTATTTGCTGTTTCTATGATAAAATATTGACCCAAAGCAACTTAGTAGAAAAGGGATTTATTTGTTTTACATTCTTCACACTACTGGTCAATGAGGGAATTCAGGACAGGAATGCAATCAAGAGTAGAGGCAAGAGCCACATAAGAAAGCTGTTTTGTGTCTTGTTCTTCCTAGCTTGCTTAGCTTGGTTTCTTAGATAACATAGGACATCCTGTACACAGTGTCACCACAGACAGTGTATTGGGCCTTCCCACATCAATCACTAATCTCCCTTAATGTTTCAACTTTAAAGCCCACAAAACCATGTTCACATTGCTATGTTTGACTGAAAGCTTGAGGTGTAGTCTTATTTGTAATAGCCAGAAACTGGGAACAATCCAGATATCCCTCAGCTGAAGAATATATACAGAAAATGTGGTTCATTTACACAATGGAGTACTATTCAGCTATTAAAAACAAGGACATCATGAACTTTCGGGCAAATGGATGGAACTAGAAAAATATCATCCTGAGTGAAGAAACTGAGACCCAAAAGGACATGCATGGTATGTACTCACTAATAAGTACATATAAGCCATTAAATACAGGATATCCATGCTACACTCTACAGACCAAAAGAAGCTAAAAGAGAAGGAAGGTCCTCAGGAGATAGCTATATTTAGGCTGGCTTGTCCTTCCTTCAGTCTCTGCTCCATAGTTAATCTCTGCCAATACCTGACTAATACAGATGTAGAGGCTCACAGCCATTCATTGAACTGAGTACATGGTCCCCAATGAAGGAGTTAGAGAAAGGATCTATGGAGCTGAAGGGTTTGCAACCCCTTAGGACGAACAACAATATGAACTAACTAGTACCCTCAGAGCTCCCAGGGACTAAACCACCAATCAAGGTGGGACTGAATGTTCTGGCAGCATGTGTATAGTAGAGGATTGCAAAGCTGATCATCAATAGGAGGAGAGGACCTCGGCCTTGTGAAGGTTTTGTGCCCCAGTGTAGGGGAATGCCAAGGCCAATAAGTGGGAGAGAGTGGGGTGGCAGGCATGGGGATTGAGGAGGCAAAAGGGGTTTGTTCTTGTTGTTTTTGTTTGTTTGTTTGTTTGTTTGTTGGAGGGGAAACTGGGAAAGGAGAAATTTACATGTAAATAAAGAAAATACCTAATTAAAAAAAAGTACATGAAAAAAAAAAAAAGAGAGAGAGAAGGAAGACCCAAGGGAGGATGCTTGAATCTCACTTAGAAGGGGTAATGAAATAGTCATATATAAGAGGCAGACGGAGGGATGGAGCTGGGTGGGAGAGAGGATGAGGAGCAGAATGGGAATACATTCATGATTAGGTATGGAGACAGGAGGATGGTCAGATGGCCATTAGAATGAATGGAAATCTACAGCTGGCAGGGGTGGCAATGGCAGATAGCTCAGGGATGTGCCAGAGACTTACAGATAGGGAAGGCTCCCAAGAATCAATGGAGGAGGGGTGAGCTTATCTCAGACTCATAGCAGTGGGAGATATGGAACGTAAAGAGGCCATTTCCTGCAGCCAGGCAGGAACCTCAATGTAGTGATAGTGATATTAACTCACCCCCAAAATTTTTGACACAAAATTTATCCCATCTACAAGAAATAGAGGGAGAGTGAATGGAATAGAGACTGTGGGAACGGCTAAGCAATAATTTGCCAAACTAGAGACACATTCCCTGGGCTAGCACCAATTCCTGATACTGTTAATGGTATTCTGTTATGCTTGCAGACAGGAGACCAGCATGATTGTCCTCTGAGACACCAAACAGCTAACTCTGACAGATGCAGTGACTGACAGTCAAACATTGGATGGAGATTTGTAACTCTTATGGAGGAACTGGGGAGAAGGATTGAGAACCTCAAAGGGAATAGTAACTCAGCAGGAAGACCAACAAAGTCAACTAACCTGGACCCTTGGGTTCTTTCAGATATTGAGCCACCTACCAAAGAGCATATAGAGGTTGAAGCTAGTCCTCCACCCTACACATTTTTAAAAGTTGTGCCGCATAGTTTTCATGTGTATCTTGAACTACTCGAACAGGGGCTATTCCTAAAGTAGTTGCCTGTCTGTGGAATCTGTTCCAGTACCTTGTCTGTCTTGGCTGTTCTCAGTGTGAGAAGAAGTGCCTAGCCCTGCAAATATATGATGTGCCTGATAGGGGGACACCGGGGGGATCTCTCTCAGAAGAGAATGAGAGGAAAGGTGTAGGGAGGGAATCCTGGAAGGTGGGATCATGAGGGGAAGTCAGTGACCAAGATGTAAAGTGAATAAATTTTAAAAAACACATAAAAAAGAAAAATAAATAAAAGAATGTATTTTATTTGGGGATTACATAAAGTGGGACCATGGCCATTTAGGAGTGGTGCACAACAGTTGGCAAGCATGGTGCTGGAGCAGTAGTTGAGAACTTATATTTTATAGAGCAAACAAGACTAGCCTAGCATGGGATAGTGAACATGAAAGCTCACTCCTGGGGTTACTCATTCTCCAACAAACCCATACACACTAATTCTCTCTTACCTGTCCATAAAGTCATAACCACACATTAAGTATATGACTCCAAAGGGACAATTGTCATTAAAATCACTATGGTACAGCAAAAATATCTATATAGCAGTTTAATCCAAATGTGTTTATTTTAGGTTGGACAATCTATGTAATGATGAGAATTGGATGTTGAAATCACACATTAAATTATTAAGTCAAAAACGAAAATGCTGGTTAGGTCCATTCATGATGTTTGTATAAGGTCATGAGTATCAAATTTTAGTTCTGATACAACAAAGAGTGAGACTGAATGCTTTGCTTGACATTTGTAGCTCTTGTATCAAGTTTGAAGAAGAGGACTTTATTAGAAGTTACTTTTTCTCTGAGATGAATGCTTTTCCAAATTATCACAGCTAATGAACGAGATTCTTACCCAAACCTAATGTCTGTGCCACCCTCAAAGCAGAACCATTGTTCACTGAAACAGTTGGTGAATGACTTTATGGATAGACCATCTTAATGCACACACCATTTCTTAATTGAATGGAACCTGTTCTCTTTGAGCTGAGAATAAAGTCACTCACTCAAGTCAAATAGCTTTGACCATAGCAGGAAGTCCGTATCCAAAAATCGAGCCTACAATTCATTTCTTGGTGTAGCAGAACTATCAACTCTCAGCTTAGCTACGATGGAGGTAAAATCCTTTGGTGATGTGAGGGTCATTGAAGTACAGGCTTATTACAATGAAATCCAATGTCTAAAAATTGTTCTTATTTTGGGCTTGTACCACAGAAAGAGCCAAGATTTTAAACTCTACTAAATACAAAACAAACAAAAAGACTTTATATATTTATGTTTATTTAGGAAAATACTAGTAGTGATGTATTATTTTGAAGTATACAGTTAATATGTTTGGAGTTATTTAACATTTATATTGAGAAAAATGTATATATTTTCAGTATTGCCATAGACAAGCATCTACATAAGACTGTTAAATTGATTGTTGTTCTATATAAAACAACTTTTATAATACTTATTTGTATTGTTATAATATTTTATAAATTTTAAAGGATATGACAAAAAAAGATATTGTAGGTATTGAAGGGGGGTCTCTGGGAGGAGTGGGGGTACAAAAGGGAAACAAGAATGTGATTTAATTCTATTTACTTAAAATATGTTTTTAAATGTTAACAAATTCAGATAAATTGAAATCATGTAACTTTTCTCATCATAATGCAAGAAAAGTTTTAAAAAATTAGTTCTGATAGATTTATAATCATACTTTTTAGATAATTCTTTATAAATATTTTAATAGATTTTAATAATATGAAAAATTGTATCATACAGATGTAGCCTTTTCTCCATCTAAGCCCTCCTATGTACTAATCTTGCACAATTTCATATGCTTTCTTTTCTTTAATTGTAGACTCATATATTTTTTTTTAAATCCATACATACAACTTGATAAGTCTCTATGTCACTTGCATACGTATGTTTTCAGGGATGTGCATTTGATACTGGCAAAGCAGTTGTCATCCTCCCTGGGCAAGACTATTTCTCTAGCTCTCAGAATTGTTTAGTGGTACAATACCTTGACCAGGTGGAGGCCTTGTGAATTCTCCCCTTCCACAAAATTATACCTGTAAATTTCCAAAACACAGAAAAACTATGGACATCTAAAATCAAAGTACATATATACATAACAAAAACCTACCAATGAAATAATATGGTCAAGTGTTCAAAATGCAAATCAAAGAAATGTTATTAAAATTGTAAGGTAAACTCTCAACTCATCTATAAAGGCAAATAACATTGGAAAATCATCATGCCTTATATGAACAACTTGAATAGCCAAGTCGAAATAGAAGATAGTATCAGTAGACATAGTATAGGAATTTTTTAATAGAATTTCATTAAATAAATTATTTATACATTTAATTCCTATCTCATACATTTATACTTTATAGATTCTCAGGTTCATTCTTTATTTTTATTATTTTAAACATAACCTAGAATCATGAAAGCTTGACTCAAACTTCATATATATGTATTAATTATCTTGGTACTGTTGTCTTTCATTCAATATGTTTCTTTTTCTCTTTGTTTTAATTGCTTTTCATGATGCTTTTTACATGTAGCTAGGGATGTATTTGGCTTAAGTTTTTCTACATATTTGAGTTTCTTCATCTTTGTACATTTAAGAATCCCAGCATTACCATATTGAGTTCATAAAACTCTAATTCTAATACTTTATTTGAAATGGTCAGTTTTGTCTTACTCTGATTATATGTAAGTTTTGGGGGGGATAGTGCTTGTATGTATACATTTTTATCATAACTATTCCATGTCTAAAAGCCACCTTTCCCCTCAGATTTCTAGGACACTTCAGTTACAATTGAATTGAAAAAAGATTAATAAAGGAGACATCAAATTATTTATCTAATGCATAATACATTATTTCATGTATTGCAGTCAGTCTTAGTTAAAATATAAACATAATATGAAGTGCCTTTATTTTCCATGGGATCTTTTTTCTTGCTAGTTTAATTTGGGAAAATTATTTATCATGTCTTAGAATAAATCTCCTAATGATATAAAATATTATATATGCTATTTAATGACTTTAGATATTAAGTAAGGTGTTATATATAAATTTGCCACAATGCTAAAAACAATGAATAAATAAAAATATTATTATCATCAGTCCATATGATTATTCTATAAATGATTATTCCACTTGATGTAAATCCATTCTCTATCCTATTGACTAGATATATTGTGAAAATTTTCAACTAATATTAATGTATTTTTCTTCTTTCTCTTAGTTGGAGACTTAAAACAGAGACTTGTTTGGGGTTTATTTTTTATTTTATATGTAATCTTTACAAGTTACCTTGTTTATAATTGTTATCATTAAAATTATAACATTTCTGGAAAACATACCTTACAAATAAAAGTTAATTAGCATTAAGACTGGTGAGACTGTAATGTTTATAAATTGATTATCTTGTGAGCAGGGTGACAGAAGTTTCATATCCCAAACTCCAATAATAATGGTCATGTGTACTTGTAGTTACAGCATTAGGGAGGCAGAAGTGGGAAAATGCCTGTTACATGATCCTCCAGTATCGCAAAATTTTGAGATTCAGGTACATGAGAGATGCTATCTCTAAAGAGGTAGACAGGATTCCTAAGGATGATATCTGACCCTTTCCTCTGACCTCCATACTCACACATACACATATTTACTAAAAGGATTACTTAAGGTCAGTGACATGACACAAACAGGAAAATATGTCATACAAGCTTGATAATAGTCTCTGACCACCAGAACCCACAAAAGGGTAAATATTGTTGAATAATGACACTCCTAATGTTCTGATGTGAGGTTGACATAAGAGAATTGTCTGGCAATTTATGGGATAGCTCAATGGAATATACAAAGTGGCTGAAATATTGAAATAGATTACATCATTAAGGTGGAAGGAAAAACCTTTATTGTCTTCTAACATCCACCCATCTCTCTCTCTCTCTCTTTCACTTGCTCTCTCTCTGTCACACACACACACACACACACACACACACACACACACACACACACACACACACACACACACACAGAGGAAAAAATCACAAACTTTTAAAGGGTTATTTGTTCTACATATATATGTTTTGTTTTGTTATAGATTACCTCTGTTACCCTCAATTTTTAGATAAAATAGGGCTGGTGAAATAGCCCAGAGATCTCTTGCAGAATGCCAGAGTTCAGTTCCCAGTACTCATATTGTGAGTTACAATTATCCTTATCTCTGGTTCCAGGGGATCAAGTAAACTCTTCCGACTTTTGCAGTTTCTGCACATGTACTCAGCATATACATGAAGGGCAATGATTCATACACCTAAAGATAAATTAATCTTTAAATACAAAGCTATTAATGTACTTGTAAACCTCTCTATATATGGATCTTGCACCCTGAAGTATATTGTGCACACACATGTCCACTGATAATAAGATACATTCAGCAATGCATTATTTATAGAGAAGGATTTTATAACATTGTACATGAAAGTAAGAAAACAAAAATACTTTCCTAATTTATATGCATTTATAGTGTAAATATTTTAAAGGTAATTTTCATGTAGTCTCAACTAAAATTTTACTGCTTTTTCAGTTATGATGATTTGTGCACAATGGTTGAAAAATATTATAGCCTACTATAATTACTCAAGTGAATGCTTAAGTCATATATTCCTTTCTGCATGAGTGGATATAAAAATCCTAAGTTTATAAAGTAAGACAATTTCTTTCTCAGTGACTAGAGAATTTGTGTTTCTGAATGAGCTCAAAAATGTAAAATATTCCCACAGGTCTTCCTCAATTAACAACCTGGAGGCTCGATTCTGTCATTACAAGCTGCATCTGGTTAAGCTCTTTTATTGTTACCAGGATTTATACATCCTCTACCTCCAGTTTCTTTTGCAAGATTGCATCTAGTCACTATTTTTCTGAGAAAAAAAAAATGAGTTTATTTCCAGACAATGACCTTCCACTTCCTTGTTCCTGATATTACACTGAAAAAGTGAAAGGCTTTGGAGTAAATCAATGAGAATCATGGTCATATAACTTGTGTGTGTGTGTGTGTGTGTGTGTGTGTGTGTGTTTGTGTTTGCACATGCATGTGTGTAAAATACATAATGAAAAGGAGGAGCAGGCTTCCTTATTTGTATTCAGCAGTTTGCTTAAATTACCATACTGTTTATTCATATTCCAACTATACTAGCATTTATGTAACTTACTTATATAGAAGATAAATTGAGTAATACATTATAGTATTCATGCACAAGCATGAAAGTTATAGAGTAACACTTCTTCACTGTTGGAAGATTTCATTTTGGATTTCTGTTAGAGAGGAGACATTTCAATGATATTATTCTTATTGCTTTTAAAAATTAAGCTAAAGATAATGACAGATTTTGAAGTATGCATGCATGTTTGTGTGCCTATATATGTAGTGCAAGAGATGGACACCTAGTGTCTTCTTCAGTTGCTTTCTCCCTAATTTCAAACTTAGTTTGACTAAGCCAGACAGCACTGTCTCTGTCTCCTAATCTCTGAGGTTACAGATGAGTGACAGTACATCATGCTCAGTGACTAGAGATTTTGTGTTTCTGAATGAGCTCAAAATGTAAAACGTTCCCACAGATCTTCCTAAATTAACAACCTGGAGGTTCAATTCTGTCATTACACTCTCAATCTGCATCTGTTTAAACCCTACATGCAAGCAAATACACACACGGACACAGGCACACACACATATATACCATATTTGTGTACACATATATATATGTGTGTATATATATATTTGTTTTTATGTATACATGTGTGCCTGCCTGTATGTGTGTACACCATACATCCATACATGTGCAGGTGTTACAAGACCCAAATAGGAAATGGACTCCCCTCGAAATTAACTTAACAGTGGTTGTGAGCAAGTGGATGTTGATGCGTAGCAAGCATTGCATACCTGGAACTAGAATTTTTGCTTAAAAATCCAAGATTTTTAAATAAAAATAAGGTTAAACATCTATGGAGAGTAACAATTACAGTGTACAGAGGCACATTAAACAACAGAGTCAATTGCCCACCATCCAGTAAAATGCTATTGCTAAAGACACTCACCACATATCCTGGAAATAGAATTTAGGGAAACCAACCTGGAACAGAACTGGCTCATTCCAGATATGAGAAAGTAGAATGCTGGCTACCAAGGGACAAAATTCAGTAAAAAACCAGGTACTTATGCTTGTAGAACAAACACTCCACTGACAGATATCTTCTCAGACTTATTTTTCATATAAATTTACACTGAATGTGGGGAAGATCTTCCCATGAACTAGGATACTGGAATGAAGGGAAAATACAGAAGAAGCCAGCTGAGCACCAGTGTTCTAACAAAAACATAGAAACATACAATTACAGGATTTGCATTTTCAAGTTGATGTCTTTGTTTAAAAAAATGCGCTTTTTGTTTTTGCAAAGTGTCTGTTTAAATTATATGACTGATGGATTGATTGAGTGAATGTGTTTATATGTGTGACCAGTAGTCCCAGAGGATACGGAATGCATAATATAGAACATGGTAGCATCAAATATGAATGAATTCCCTGTCTACGTTTCCAAAGTGCTGGAATTCTAGATGTCTACCACCATGGCTGGTTTCAATTAAATCTTCCTATATCTTTATTATTCTTTGTAAGATATACATTTTGGAGATACATTATGAAAATTTATACCTTTTTCTAATTCTAATAATGCTCTCTAATGATATATATTTTCAAATATAGCATCCAATTAATTGATTTTTATTCATCATAATTTTTACTTTATAATTTGTTAATATCATGATTGTACTGAAATGCAATGTTAATGAGTTATTTTATGTTTCTTTCCAAAATCTTGCAGCTTTGAAATACAATCTTATTTCCATATAACATGATCTTTTAAAAATGTTATCTTACTATTTTATTTTGTGTTTATAAGTATTTTGTATGAAAAGTTCAGAAGAGAATATTACATCCCCTGGAACTAAAGTTCCAGAGGATTGTAAGCTGCCATGTGAACCCAGGTCCTCTGGAAGACCATTCAGTGCTCTTATGCACTGAGTAATTTCTGCAATCATATATGTCATTTTTATTGTCCTAGGTTTTTTTTTTGAGTTTCCTAACAAAATTAATTTGTCTGTTACTGACATTAAGAATTGTGGCAGCATGTGTATAGTAGAGGATTGCAAATTCGATCATCAGTAGGATGAAAGGACCTCGGCCTTGTGAAGGTTTTGTGCCCCAGTGTAGGGGAATGCCAGGGCCAATAAGTGGGAGAGGGTAGGGTGGCAGGCATGGGGAGGGGGGAGGCAAAAGGGATTTGTTCTTGTTGTTTTTGTTTGTTTGTTTGTTTGGTTTTTTTTTGGAGGGGAACCTGGGAAAGGAAAAATTTACATGTAAATAAAGAAAATATCTAATAAAAAAAAAAGAATTGTGTTACATTTTGCCACAGATTTCAAATGAAAAAAGTGGGTTTCTCCTAATAATTTTACTGGTTGTTGAACTTTTTATACATGGTATGTATTATCTTGTTTGTTTCCTCATTAAAACACACACATACAAACAAAACAAAACACTAAAATTATCAGATCAGCAGGTAAGCAAATTGGCTGCTGAAGACCACATTCTGTGTTGGGCCTTATGTGAAATTGTAACTATTCTATTGTTGTGAATGTTTGTGAATCACATTATTTGTTTAACTGTGTGTATTTTTCTATGTGCTTCAGAGGCTTCCCCTTTCAGTGACCAATGGCAGTTATTACATTTGCTAGTAACCTGTAGTAAATATAGTAATCACTATATAATATAGAAATCACTGTATACTAATGACATCAATTTCAGGTACAACAAAATTTAATTTTGTTAAAAAGTTTTTATTTTAATGCATTAGTTGATGAGAATCCATTTTGTCTTTCTTTGTAACAAATAATAGGTTAAATGAGCCTTAGTAAAATGCCTACAAATACAGTTTCAAATGAATTGTACTTTATGTCTCTGACCCCTTTGCTTTTTAACCAATTTAAACCAAATTGTACTTCATCAAAAGAATAACTTTTTGCTTCAAAGTTGACTGAATAAAAAATTGTCCTTGAGTTTCAGAAGTCTTATCTAATTGGCATTTCAGAGGAACTCAGCTTTCCTAATGTTTAAATAAAGATTTTTTTTTCTCTCATTTGAGTACTAGCATGGACAAATGATTGTTGAAATCACAGAATCATAAGCAATTTATTAGTGAGAAAAATGTCCTTTTAAACTTCAATTCATTCTTTCACACAAACACACAATCTATGTAAATTCAAACTTTCTTGCAATTCAAGTAACTGCTACAATGGAGGAATAAGCCTCTTAACAAGATTGAATTTGCTATTGTGCATGTTACAAGCTGAACAAACAGAGATTGTGGAAGGCTCTGTTCATTCATGTGCCTCCTTTAAAAAACAAATACTAGTTTAATATAAATGGAAATGAGGGCAACATTAGTGTGAACACAAATCTTGATCCATTGTAACCTAATAATAAAAGCCATACATTTTTTTGAGGTTGGATAAATGGATAACGTCATATATTTTAGAATCTGAATCATCACTGTTTTTGTTCAGATTTTCTTCTCTGCTGAATTTTGCATTGAAGACTGAAATTATGATAAACTCTAGTTCTGGCGCTATTTGATGCTGATGTGCACAAGTAAGATATAATCATTACAATTTT
>JADRCD010064182.1:0-18137 GCA_019843815.1 Montemys delectorum | reverse complement strand
CCAAAAAGACTTTGATTAACATCATTAAACCAACCAAAGAGTAAATTATCACATGTATACATGTTACATACATATAAAAGTCTTCACCAGAAGGAACCAGGACTCCTTGGCAAAAATGACTAATTCTTAGACTGATCTCACACACACACACACACACACAAATATGAAATGAAGCTGCAGTGTACCCAGAAAGTCAGAAAACGTACAAAGAATGATGGAATGTGTCAAAGGGACAGGAGTGAGATGGAAGGGCTCCAACTGGCCAAATATGGAACAATTGTCATATCGAAATAAACAATACTAACAGGTGGAAACCTAGTGAATAAAATTTGAATCTATAATTCCATGCCTACATAAATAAACATGAATTAATTAAATAATTTGGAAGAAATCTCCATTAAGTAGAATAAACACGAGCTAATGTGAAACTTTAACATCATCATTTACCACCACCATAGTTGTGAGTGATCTAAGCCAGAGCCATGAATATAATGTAAAACTATTGGATAGAAGCTGAATAGAAGAATATTTACATTGTCTCCAAACACCTCCATAGAAACTAATAATTGAAAAGGAAAACCACAACACATTTCCAGTGACAAAATCTGGCAGATCTCAAAATCAAGTGAGCAAATTTATCATTATGAATATCGATACAAATTGAGCCCATGTTTCCACTGATATGAGAAACACATCATCATCACTTTTGCAGTATTCTTACCAAAAATAGAAAGCCAGAATGTAGTTAACAACAACAACAAAAAAAGACAAATCCAAACTAAGGTATGGTCTACCGGAGTACAAAATAGAAATGTCTAGTTTTTGTTTTTGTTTTTTTTTTAAGGTGAATGGCTGGGGATGTAAATAGACTTGGTAGTTAGATCTTAGGCCAAAAAAAAAAAATAGCTGTAAGGGAAATTAACATGATTGGCTAAATTTTAAGATCAGCTAGGAAGTAAACGTTGATGTTGTACCCATGTTCAAATTTTTTATTTTGTTCATTGTGATATGGTTAAGACAATCTCTTATCTTTAGGAAATATACACTGAGAAAAATACTAGTAACTAGGAATTATACCTTCTTATAATCAAATGACTCAAAAACAAATAAGGGGTGTGATATGGAGGTTGTGTGTGTGTTACAGACAGAGATGCAGAGAAAGAGAGAGAAAAGAGAGAGAGGAGAGAGTGTGTAGCAGGAAAATTAAAGACCGAGATGAGGATGGGAGAATGACAAAGCATGTGGATGGAAAGGGTTAACCATCGACAAGGGTGGGTAACTATTCTATAGATTTTCTCGTTCTTATACATTTTCCGTGAGTTTGAAGTTATATTAAAACAAAAGGGAAAGGAAAAATAAGTGTTTTTCTCTACATCAAAAAGCAGGTGGCAAAATTGTGGGAACCTTGGGTGCCTTGGAGTAAGGCAGAGCCTTGATCTAGGAATGAATAATTTCAGCCTTATTTGTGAGCAGAGCTGTGATATACCAATTCTACTCTTGCTGAGGAAAAAAAAAAAAAGTGAAGTTACTCACAGCAGCGCAGTCTCCTGTCAACAGTTGGACTTATCTTGTGGATGAGCCAAACATCATCTTCCCAACTAACTACATTTCCATATAAACATGTCATAAACTCCTCATTTTCCAGGATGCGGTCCCAGAGCTGAAAGTAATACAGGCTGCTCGTAAAGTGAGTTATCACAGTTTTAATCTGACCCTCTCCATTCCTGGGAAAGTGCCCCAAGACCAAAGTCCCGTTAGGAGGCAAGCTGTGTGGCTGATCCATTATGGCAAGTATTCTTTCTTTGTTCCGAAAGAGCTCTAATCTGCCCTTCACACCATCCCATACCAAGCACAGGGTATGCCAATGAAACGGAATCAGGTGATAACTGACATAAAAGATTTTGCCAAAGTTGTACAGTATCAGCTGCTGATGGTCTCCTGCAAGTCCCAGGTCTACATCTTCTCTGCCCAGGAGAGTGTTATTAGTAATGTAGAAGAAAGCCATCCAGTAATGTGAGCTGTTGGTCATCGATATCAGATCAACACATGCTGTGAGTCGGCTGAGTTCGGGCATGGTGTTGGTCAGGCTGACATATTTCTCGCCTTCTCCATTAAAATCCAGCCTTTTTCCTTTCAGCGAAAGTGAATCTGTCCAAATTTGGAGAAAAGAAAAAGAGAAAACAAATGAAATTTCAGTTAATTTTTTCTATCATCTTTGGCAGTATAGTCAAATTATACAATAAAATTATGAGTCAATCGTGATGCAAATAAGGAAATAGTAGATACACAAAAATCATCTCCCTTTGACATTGACATTGACGTGTGATTCTTTTGGCAGAAGAATCTCTCCCTAATTTTATTTTGCCTGAGAGAACATGAAAAGTTAAATTAGTGTCCCCCAAGCACACAGCAGCTGAACAGTTTGAAGACATAGTTAGAAGTACATGGTAGAGAAGGCCAAGGAAAGGCAGCCTGGACTTCAAATTTGCTACACAATCCTCCTGCATATAATCAAAAGAGAATTGTTTCCACCCACCTAACTGCCTTATTGCATTCATGATGCAATAGCAATTTGTTTCTCCAATGCCTTTTACTAAGCCAAATTACGGATTTCTTCTGCCTCTTGAGATGGCTTCTCATTGAAAGGCCCTGACAAAGAATTGTGGGCTGCATAGCTGGACAGCACAGAAGCTCTAGGGTGTCTGCTGGGTCTCAGAAATAGTAGATACGACTCTACACAAGGGCATCTTTCCACATCCTTCCTAAGGCCCACTTTGACTGAAAAGACCTTAAGACATCCACAGAACCAGTTACAGACAGCATGGGAGGCCTGGCTCTGGCATTCATCAGCTTTCTGACCTTGGTCTCAATGTTTGCTTCAGAAAAACGAAGATTTGGAGTAAAAGGGTTATATACGTGCCTCCACAAGGAACCATCACTTACATTAGAGTCTATACCAGATAACCCCTACCTTCAAGGTCTTTTAAGATTATTTGAAGATTAAGTGAGATGGTATTCACAAAGTTTTCCTAAGCATCTCTGAAACATCTCATTGGTACTCTTTTTTTATTTATTCTTCTACAATTGTTCTTTGATCAAAGTTTACATTATCCTCTCTTATCCATTTCCCCCTTCCACCAAATCCTTTCTTCCAAAGTTCCTTCCTTCCTTTCTTGTCTAATTTTTGTGAATTCACTCCATTGACTAAGGGTTGCATGCATGAGTATGTAGGATACATCTGCTCAAGTGGGGACAATGTACCAGTGGCTATACCACTGAGGAATTTGACTCGCTCTCTATATAACTTTTAACAGTCTATAACTGCTCTGGGAAGAGGAAGGCCCTATGAGCCCTTCATCTGTGATGGAATGTTAATGGGCTCAGTCTTGTGTAGGCTGACACTCCTCCCTCTCTGAGTTCATAGGTGTGTCATCCATGTCATGTCCAGAAGACAGTATTTCACAGCACTCCTTCCCATCCTCCTGTCTTACATTCTACCTCCCTTTCCCCAATGTTCCCTGGGCCTGTTTCAAGCTGTGGTACATACTTCCACACATCCTCAACCTATATGTGTACACATACACACATTCTCATTTGCATGTTTACACACCCATACATGCTGCACCCACATACAGGAACTCCTATTGTTCCCAGCTTAAGTGATCATATGATCTTATCATCATATTGCTAATAATTAAAACCACGAGGTATCAGTTATTGTTGGTTAGCATTGTTTTGTTTTGTTGTTGTTGTTCTTCAGCTCAATAAAATGATATCAAATTATTTAAGAATGCTACTTATGGTGGGCATAAATCTTTAGAGCTTACTTAGCCCTTTAAAAAGAATGTATCGCCGGGCGTGGTGGTGCACGCCTTTAATCCCAGCACTTGGGAGGCAAAGATAGGCAGAGTTCGAGGCCAGCATGGTCTACAAAGTTCTAAGACAGCCAGGGTGATACATGGAAACCCTGTCTCGAAAAACAAAAAAACAAAAAAACAAAAAAAAAAAAAGATGCACTGTTTTTTTCTAGTAGACCAATTTTTCATAACTAATTTCTTTTGAGTTAAGGTCTTGATATATAGCCCAAGCTGTCCAGGCTGGCCTCAAAATGATCCTCACATCTCTACCCTACCCTTCACTGTTCTGGGAATGCAAGTATGTGCTACCATACCCTGCTCTAGACAAGCTAAAATTTTAACAAGTTGAGAATACCTAGTATTGACAAGTCTGTGGGGAAATGAGTCATTTTTCCATGCTGCTTGTAGGAGGGCCAATTAAGAAGCATTTTTGAAGAGCAATTTGTGAATGTCTATGACAATTTTTATTGTGTATAATTGCACGTATACTTTTGACCTTGCAATTCCAGTTCTATTAGTTTATTCTAGACAAATATACATATACAGAGAGAAAAACTTACAGAGATGCAGGCACAAGCATATACCGTTGTGGTCATGGAATTTTTTAGTTTGAACAACTTCATACTTGTATACAATACGTTGTGATCACAGTCCACCTTATTACCCTGTCTCAACCCCTCCCAGTCAGTCCTGTCAACCTTCTTCTTTCCAACTCATCCCCTTCCTACCCTCTCATTCCTCCTTTCTTCCTTTTTTTTCCTACAAGCCATATGCAGGTAATCCCAGCTGTTCTATGGCCATGGTTGTATGGCTCATGTCATCCAGAAGCTAACCTTCACTCCTCTCCAGCCTCTAGCTCCCTTAGCAGTTCCAGTCTCTCATCCATAATGTTCCTTGGGATTTGGAGGGGGCGACACAAATACCCTGTTTAGAGCTGAGCACCTCTCAGTGGTCATTTATCCTCTAACAGTTACTCAAATCTGCAAGGCTATCTATTGAAACAGTATTGCTAATGAAGGAAATTATGTCTCTGAATGTATCAATAAATGACTGGTAATGTGGCCTCTATGCAAGAGAGTATGAAAACACATGAGGTAGACTTGTGTAGTCACAGACTTTTCAACACTGAGTTTGTGAAATGGGACTGAAAAAAAAAATATATATATACATACATACATATGTGTGTGTGTGTATATATATATATATATACATGCCTTTAATCCCAGCACTCAAGAGGCAGAACCAAGTGGTTCTTTGTAAATCAAGGCCACTTTGATCTACATAGCAAGTTTCAAGCCCTCCAGAGTCACAGTGAGTCCCTGTCTCAACAAAAAAGTATTAAAAGATCTGAAAGAACACTCATTAATTTTAAAATTATTATCTAAGTTGAGATTCTGGAGGATTTTTATTTTCTATTCTACTTATTACATGAATATCTTCATATTTTAAACAATATTTATGCAATTAATGATCACTTATAATCAGGAAAATAGATAGATGACTGGTTTAATGAATGGGTGGATAGACAGACAGACAGACAGGTAGACAGACAGACAGATCACTGTGACTTTTCTTGGGATTCTGTAGACTTTACTTAAATGTGAGAATAGTTCGGTGTAGAGTCAAAAATGCTACACTGTGTTCCAGTTCTTTCTTCTCCTAGCCCCTTGGGCAGGGGCAATTAGTGCACATAAATCTTTCAGGGAAGTTTCTAGCAGATAGTGAGTGCTATACAAATGTTCAACAAATAAATCCCTGTCACTTCTTTATGCTTCCTTTTTCCATGGCAAGATGAAAATAGGAATTACCAGACTCGAGAGGTAGGTGGGGCATCATAAAAGATGATGCGATGCTAACAATTAGGTTATTGGTGTGATAATGTTCCCAAACTGTGAAGCACTTTGTAAATGTCAAGTGCAGTGTTTTCCCGTGTCACCAGTAGAAACCTCTTTCTTCTGCAACCTCATCTACACCCATCTGAGCCCTCTTGCTACCTCCAGGCTTCTGGCAGGGCTCTGAGGAGGCAGGACTATGACAAAGTGAACAGGGGTTTGGCCCTTCTGTTTTGCTAAGCAGGCAGCCTTTTCCAGTGGGTCTCTCAAGAGCCTGCATCAAAGGCCACTTGCGTCTTTGCATACCATTTTGCTGTCCATTGCAGATGTCTTCTTGGATGCTGCCATCTGTTCCCTAGCAATTCTCAAGCCCACATTGCATGATCGTTCCCCAAAGTGTCTTCTCCCTTGATTTGCATCTGTATCTATTTACCTTTATGTATCCTTTCCTTTCACTCTAAACTCCATTTGCTGGTTTTCCTACATAGAGGAGGTGGTTTGTTTCTATCATAATAGTGGGATTTTTTTCTTTATTTTTACGTATGTGGTTATTTTGCCTGTGCATATATCCACACACCAGGTGCATGCCTAGTACCTGCAGAGGTCAGAAGAAGGCATCCAAACCCTTGGTACTGGAGTTACAAATGGTTGTGTGTCATCATGTCATCATGACTTGAACCCAAGTGCTCTTGGCACAGAGCACTCTCTCTAGCCCTGTATTGGTTGTTAGTTTAAAGGAATTGTGAAAATTAAAAGATCAGACCAAAGTCAGCTAGAAAGCCCTGCCAACAAGAGACGTGTGCTGTTAATATGTTGGGATATTTGCTCTGACTTGATTTCTCTATGTAAGAGTTTTCCTTGTTTCTGGCTCCTTGCTTTTTCACTTAACATTATAGCATAAGCGTTTTCTATTTTAAGAAAAATTCATCGGAATCCTGATTAGAGTAGCTATTGTTTTCACTGCAAGGAATAGCAGGCATCATTTTATTTGTACTGGAAATTTCACCATTTTCAAGTGTAGAACTTCAGAGGCATTTAACATGCTCATGTTAGTATACAACCAGCATCTAGTTTCAGTGCTTCCTTCAACCCAAAAGAAAACTTGTTCCCACCAAGCAGTGGGTCTATCTACCTTTGCTCTTCCCCAGGCCCCTGGTAACTTGTAAGCTGATTCCTATCTCTTTGGATTTTCCTGTTCTGGGCAGTTCAGTTGGCTAGTTAGTATTAAACATCAACTTGACACAGCTTAAAATCACCTGAGAAGAGTCTCAACTAAGGAATTATCTAGTTGTTGGTTGACGTAGGGAGACCCAGCCCATGCTGGGCAGCACCACTCCCTAGGCAATAAGAAGCAGGCAGGTAGCATAGATGCATTCACTTCTGCTCTTCAACTGTGGCTGTGCTGTGACTGCTTAAAGTTCCTGTTTTATTTCCCCAAAATGATGAAATAGTTTGGAATTTGTGAGCCAAACAAACCCTTTCCTCCATTAAGTTGGATTTTTTTCAGAGTATTTTATCACAGAAATGAAATTACAATATGCAATCATACAGTATGTGGCTTCTTATGTCTAGCTTTCTTTATTTAATATATCGTAACATGTAGTGGTGCCCCTCCCCCATGGCTGAATAATGTTACATGGATATTATGTTTTCTTGTTTAACTCATTTGTCAGCTTTCCCATTTTTACCTATTACTAACAGTGTTTTTATCAGTCATTTGGTGTCAATAAAATGTTTTTAACTTTTTCTGTGCCATTCATTTTGCTGCAATTCATTCAATGCTATTCATTTTGGTTTTGTTTTGAAAAATTTAGTTTTTGATTATGTTTTGTTTTGAGACTGGGTCTCTATATACAGCCTAGAGTGGCCTTGAACTCATGATCCTCCTGCCTCAGCTTCTCATGTGCTGGGATTACAGGTATACACTACCAAAATGATTATTGCATGTCATTCATTTTGTTTCAGCACATTTGTATTTCTTTTGGAATTCCTGGGTAATGTAGTAACTTTATGTTTAATTATGTTTAATATAAGTAGCCAAATTAATACAAATAGTTAAATAATAATTATACTTAATATAAACAGAGAAACTGCACCATTTTACATTCCTACTAGCAATGTATAAGGGTAGTATTTGAGTTATTATTATCAATTTGTTATACTATAAATAGTATCTCATTGTGGGTTTGATTTGCATTTTGCTAATGATTAATGACATGGATTATTTCTTCATATTCTCCTCAGTTACTTCCATATCTTCTTTGGAGAAATATCTATTAAGTTAATCATCCATATTTAATTGAATAGTTGAAATTAAACTAAGCATTCTTTATGTCTTATGAATATTAGGCCACTATCAGACATGAATTGCAGATGGAGTCTTTCATTCTGGTGGTT
Organism: Montemys delectorum; assembly: GCA_019843815.1. Classification (NCBI taxonomy): domain Eukaryota; kingdom Metazoa; phylum Chordata; class Mammalia; order Rodentia; family Muridae; genus Montemys; species Montemys delectorum. The sequence goes on along the minus strand of JADRCD010064182.1, from coordinate 10,051 downwards.
TTCCCATAATGTTTTCAGATACAATTTTTATCTTTGTATCTTTGGATACAGTTTTAAGTGTTGATTAAATCCAACTTACCAATTTTGAGTTTGTTATTGGTGTTTGTGATTTTGGTGTCCTTTCTAAGAATTCATTACCAAAACCCAGGCCCTGAAGATTTGACCCTGTGTTTACCTCTAAAAGTGTTACTTGGTTCTGACATTTAACTCTCGTGTTCATTCTTGTGTTAAAATTTGTGCATACTATGAGGTGTTAGGGCTCCTTTTTGTTGGCACGTAGAAGGACGTTTGTATTTGTTTACTTCATATGTGGTTCTGTCTTACTTGAGGAGACAGAGTTACGGGTGGACAGGTAGGCAAGGAGAGAGCTGTTCATTATGCATCAATGTCAGGATGTGGACGCAGAATCCAGAAACATAATCATCCTGAACTTGTACCCTGCCCTGGTTTTAGAGAACTTTTAGCAAAAGGTCAGCAGACAACTACTTCTCTCTACCAGAATTTCAAAGGAAAAATATATTAATTTTAAAATACATGAATAAAATGTTTAGAACTCTAAAATACAAATGATCCAAATAATGTGCTTAAGCTGAAAACAATACTAAATAATCATCAGATGTAGTCTGTGCTAACTTTTGTCTTCTTTCTTTGCGAACTTTTCTCCTAACATGTTCAAGTGGTGCAAAGATTGGTAACTGGTGTTCCAGATGTACCAGCTGGCATCATTTTAGAAGACAAAACAAACAAACAAATAAACGGGGTTCTCCTATGGTCAAGCATTGTGGGCATGGTTTGCTCACCAGGATCCAGCCATGAAAGCATCTGCTTTTTTCTTTATCACTGAAGATCTCTAAGCTAATCAGTCCAACAGCACATCAGTGCTTGTGTATTAGTTTGCCTAGGTTACTACAACAATGAACCACAAACTAGATAGCTTAGACAATGTAAATCTACTGTCTCTTGGTTTTTGTAGTCAAAGTCAAAGTGTTGGCAAATGTAGTTCCATCTAAGGTATGTCCAGAAGAAATCTGTTCCAAGGCTCTTTCTTAGTATCTGGGGGTTTGTTGTTAATTCTTAGTTTGTGAACCTGTAGACAACTCCTCAGTGTGTGCCTTTAGCTTGACATGACTTTTTCCCTGTGTGCATGTCCAAATCCAAATCTATTCTTTTAATAAAGATATTCATACTACATTGGGAGTTCACAGCTCCAGTATGATAACACCTTAATAAGTCATTTTTACAATAATTTTATTTCTAAACAATAATCACATTCTGAGGTACTGAGGGTTAGGACTTCAACATATAGATTTGGGGAAGGCATGACTCAACTGACATACTGTGAAAGGCTCAAAACCAATGAAATCTTAGATTCAAAGTCCACGTCTCACTCAATAAGTGTATGTCCTGACACATAAATCCAGAAGCTCTCTGAAAAATGACCTTAGTAAACAGTGGTAGTGATTGAGCAACAACTATAAGAGAGCATTGGAGGGTAGTCATACATCAACTCTGGAAATGTAACCCATCAGAGAGAGGAGAGAAGGCAGAGCAGTTCGGGGAGAAAGCCCATCCAAGGCCATGGCCACAATTGTACTTTGGAGAGGTGATAAAGATACAGCTTACTGAGAGAGGGTTCTCCCAGTATACATGAGGCCTTGGTTTCAATTCGTAGCAATGCAAAACAACAACAAAGAAAACATTTCTATTGTTAGAGTTTAGAGAATCTGAACATTCTGCTTTTGTTATCATGAATCCTTGCTAGTGGACATTCCAAAGCATTGAAAGCATTTGTAGACCAGGTCTTTGCTTAGCAAGCCCATAACTTAAGAAGCTATATTATACAGATACCTGATAATGTGTGGGAATTTCATTATGTGCATCACCATAGCCATAGAATGAATAGCCACAGAGAACCAGAGTTGCTATCTGCCACCCACGAACAACACTTCCTGCTGGTCATCCAACAAAATAAATCACCTTACTTATAAATCCAGAAACCCTTTGGAAAATTAATTTGCTATGTGTCAGTATTAGAGCACAGTAATATAATGAATATGACACAAAAGGTCTCTGGCCTTGTTAGATTACACTGCAAGGATAGAGGCAGTCAATAAGCAAGTAAATAAAATAATTACCAATTGTGAGAAGTTCTCTGAGGGAAATTAACAGGCTGATGAGCTAGATAATGGGAAAATCAAAAACAAGGGGAATAAGAATGTCTATGGCTGACATGCTAGTTAAAAGCTTCTCTGATGAAGAGCGGGTTTAGTCCTCAGCAAACAAGGTTCACAGAGACGAGACGTGAGGTAGCTCAGATACGGGTAAAAGCACACAGAAGAGTCTTTCAGTGGATTGCACTTGGCATTTTCAAGGAATACCAGGAAACTGCCTTATTAGAGTAAGACAATGGAGAAACACCATGGAAAATGAGACCCAGGAGACAACAGGGCACCAGATCCTGTCACGTCTTCTATAGTTTGAACTGTAGCCTGTGGTAAGAGCTTCATGGACAGTTTTGAGTAAAAGAATTGCATGGTTTTCACTGATACATTGAACGGTCATTCTGGCTGCTACAAGAAGTGGTTGCACTTGGGAGGCTATTGAAATGATTTGAAAGGAGATAATAGTGGCCAGACCATGCCAGAAAGGGTGGCACACATACACACACACACACACACACACACCATATATATGTACATATATGTGCATATATTACACTACACACACACATATGTGTGAGAGGGATTTGGTATATAGAAGTGCATAAATTACAGTCAATGGATTAGATGTGGATGGAGAAAGAAAAGGAAAGAATTCAGCATGGGTAAATAGTATATAGAGAACTAAAGAGAAATAATAAAGTTACCTGACAGTAAAATAACTAGGACCCCATCAAGGTTTTTATGTTGTGAAAAGTGCATATATAATATGGCTAGGTATCTTTCTCTATATGTAAGGCAAACATGGAGAAATCCAGAATTTGAGATCTACTCTTTAAGCCATGCAATTTCCTCATTAATGTTTTCACTGCTGGTGAATGAAAATTCTATTATCTATTAGCCTGAGGCAATACAAAGGTTTTTAAAGCACCTTCAATGCAATGCTCAGTCCCTTAAACAATTGGACCATATTAGCCTTCTCTGTATGGAATATGCTGGCTCCGAAAATCCTATGACTATGCCAACTCAAGAAATAAAAAATATACATAGCAAAGTCTGAAAGGTCTACTTTGCAGTCCAGGAGCTCTGACTATTGTCAGATGAAATGTCTGGGGTAGGCATGTAGCTCAGTCATAAAATTCTTACTGAATATATGGAAGGCCCTGGGTTCAATACCTAGAACCATAAAACAAAGAAGCAAGCCAGCAAAACCATCTGCTTTGGTATAATAGTATGTCATGATAGACCCAGCACTCTGGGGGCTGGAACAGGAAGATCATGATTCCTAAGTCAGCCTGGGTGGGCTACACAGTGATTTGTAGGCTAGCCTGTACTAAAAGCAAGACCATTTCCAAATAAATAAATCAACTCATCTATTATAACACATGAAAGATGATATACATTATAGGAAAACAAAAGCACAGTAATATATCACTTCACACCACTAAGATGGCTATAATCAAAAGACAGACAGCAACAAGTATTGGCAGGCGTGTAGAGAAATCTGATTCCTCACATACCGCTAGCAAGGATGTAAAATGAAGCAGCTCCTTTGAAAAATAACCTGAAAGCTTCTTAAAATGTTGCTTATAAAGTTACCATACGAGTCAGCAATTTCACTCCTGGACACACTCCCAAAAGAAATGAAAGCATATGTTCATTTGGAAAAAAAAAAAAAACTGTATACAAATGCTCCCAGCAGTATTTTTCTCACTAGCCAAAAAGTGAAAACAAACTTAAATATGTATCAACTGATGAATGGGAAACTTCAAGGCATATCCATAAAAGTAAATATTGCTCAACAATAAAGAGAAATGGATGAAGAAGTCATGGCACATGAGTGAACCCTGGTAAAAATATGTTAAGTGATGGAAGTCGAACACGATAGGTCAAATACTCTATGACTCTTAAATGGAATTCTCTTAAGAGACAAACTCATAGAAAGAGAAGGTAGATCAACGCTTGCTAAGGTCTAACTTGGGGAAAAAGGAGATGCATAGAAAGTTTGAGCTTTCTTTTCAGGGTGATGAAAACTCTCTGAAATTAAATAATAGTGATAGGTGCACAACTTACTAAGTACACCAAAAAAATCATTGAATTGTATTTTAAAATTACTTTATGAGATGAAAATTACCTTTCTGTAAGCCTGTGTTTTAATAACTTATTTATTTTTATTTTATGTACATCAATGCTTTGATTGCATGTACATCAATGTGAGGGTGTCAGATCCCGTGGAACAGGAGTTACAGACAGTTGTGAGCTGCCATGTGGATGCTAGGAATTGACCCCAGGTCCTATAGAAGAGCAGTCAGAGCTCTTAATCGTTGAGCCATCTCTCCAGCCCCCATAATCCTATGAAGGTTTTGGGGTTTTTTGTGGTTTGTTTGTTTTTTTTTTTTTTTTTTTTGTCATTTGTCAAATGGCCAATCCTCACAACTTCCCAGAACAGCAGAGTCCCTTTTTGTGATGCCCGAAGTATTCTTTGTCACTTGTCTATATAGTAACAACTGGTCACTTGTAGGATCTGAGTACGTAACATGTAGGTTGTGTTACTTTTATTCAAATTGACTGAGTTAAGAGCTGTGTAGTATAAGTATTTACCACATTATACAGGTCAGCCCTGGAGTTTACAGAGAAATTTCCAATACCTCCTCAAACTTCATCTTCCATTTTGCCTTTCTCAGAAAATTAGAGGAACTCAAAAAAAAACACAGAAAAACAAAAACAAAAACAAAACAACAACAAAAAACAGAGGGGTACCCCTTCCATCACTACACAAATATCTTTCAAATGAGGTTTCCTTACCTGACTCTTAACATTCTCTGACCAAGTAGATCTTGGCCAAAAAATTTTTTGACATGGTTCTAGGACCTTCCTGTGTCAAATGAGGCCTGATTAAATTGTCTCTCAATATGTGAGAACTTGTTAAGAACGTTAATTCTAGCCCAAATTAACTAACTATTCAGGATAAAAGATTCAAAGATACCAAATGTTGAGCTTGTCTTCAAGGCCCTATGATTATGTCAAAAAACAAACAAATAAACACCCTAGCCATTCTTCTACTCATGAAGAATGTCCTAAAATACATTACAAGGAAGGCATAGTGGTACATGCCTCTAATACCAGCACTTGAGAAGCCAGGACGGGAAGAATATGACTTTTAGGCCAGTGTGGGCTACAATAACAAGACCCTGTTCTCAACAAATAAATCATAATATATTCTTGTTTGTTTGTTTGTTTTGATATTTTAGGTGTTTTGTTGTCATTGCTGCTGTCTTGTGGTCTGTATGTTTGGTTGTTTTTGAGACAGAGTCTCTATGTATACTGAAACTCACTGGACCAGGATGGCCTTAAACTCACAGAGATCCTCTTGCCTCCTGAGTGCTGGGATTAAAGGCATGCACCATCACCAAGCCTGGCCTATATTCTCTACAGCAAAACCTGCCCTGTTACACTGGACCTATTATCTTCCTCTCTCTTTCTCTTTCTCACAATTTTAGCCTTGTGAAGAGAGAGAGATAGAGAGCCTTCACCAGTCATGAAATTGGCTTGACATCTTGACCTTGAATCTCTCATTTTCTGCAACAGTGAGAAATAAAGGCATGTTGCTTAAAACATCCCATCAGGGCAGCCCAAGACAATGACAACAACACAGAGAAACTTAAATCCTAGATCTTTCTACCTGCTCTTGTCTGACCCTTTACCTCTTACTGCATCCTCCCAAGTCTACTGTTGGTCCCTTCCCATAACCCCTGGTCTTACCCACTGTACTTTAGGACAGATGTTTTCTTCTTGCTGACCCTTGGTATTCTTCTATATGAGTAGTTTACTCTACTGTCAACCCATCCAGTTAGAACATCTCTGAGTCACTCTCTGCTTGATCTGTCCTTAATCTCTCCCCAACAACTACCCTCACAGTTAGGAGGCTGGTGACTCGTCGAGAACCTGAAGGGAACTGAACCTTAGTTATATTATAATTTCAAGGACAAGGGGGTTTTTTTTCCAGGAAGAAAGTAATGCATTGCTCACCAACTGAAGAACAGTTTTACTTAATAATTTGATAACCACAAAGAATTATCACTGGAGTCATAAACTCTAGATGTAAACATTCTGAAAAAAACTTATAATGCTTAAAAGTGAGATCCATAGATTTAAAACCTTGCACATATGTCATAATTTGACTAAGGATATTACTCAAAAACTTGATGCATGCCTTTCCATGCCACATCTCTTATTTTTCATGACTACATTGAACTCATATACCACTTTGTTCCTAGCTCATGCTACTCTGTGTCCTGTGCCCCATCACACACAGCTCAGTAAGGTTTGTATAACATAGCTACCAAACAAGGGTCTAAAGTTTTACAACATCAAACTGAGTGGACATATAAAATAAATGCATGTGTATTGTATACCAAGTGCCTAGCTTATGTAACGAGACCTGTGGTGTAGATGTTTGGATAAGAAAATAAAAGAAAAAAGTTTCTTGCCTTGAGGAAGCAGGCCAGGGAAAGATAAATCAACATCTTAGCAGGTAGGTAATGTCAAGTGACAAAGTTGCCACTGTGCCCTGCAGGTCCCATTTTAACCTTTATTATAAGAAATGCAGTTTCCCATCAGGCCCTGCATGCAGCAAGGAGCTCGTTGGTGTTTGCTATTGATGGTGATGATGATGTATTTTTCCAGAAATTAGTTCTGAACTCTGGGCATTGTTCAGGTTAGTTTCATGAGGAATTGTCAGTCACTGGTACATATGGCCTTTCAGCTAAGGGTTGATTGGCTAAATGAGCAATGTTATCTACTGAATTTACTCCATATCGATCAGATCGTTATATTTTAAGACAATCTTCTCCTTAATTTTTCAAATTACTGGCTACTTCAGTTAACTAACTGCCTGTCACCTATTTAACTTCAGTATAGAAAGAAAGCTTCTATCTCCACTCCTTCTGTCGCAGAATGTAAGCTCAAACCCTTCTAGACAGACACCTGTGTGCCACTGTCAGCTAATAGATTCCAGCACACCTCAGTTTCCACATCTATATCCTATTAATTATCCTATTAATTATAGAGGAGACAGAAAGATGGTACCATAATCTTCCAGGAAGTTTTTTTTTTTTTTTAAAAAAAAAAGCATTATGCATAGAAGAAAATAGTCTAAAAGAAAACCCAAGTATTCTATTAGGTATGTGTTGACTATCGAGTGATATACTCGAGAAACATGAAAGATAGTAGTGCAAGCTAGTTTTTTGCATAAGACAGTTTACCTTCAATCACATAAAATGCTGAATGAATGCATTTGTACACTGAAGCTCTAGCATAGCCTACAGCCATATTGACCAATAGGAGCAGCCAGAAAATTTTTAACCATACTATCTTCCAAATAGTTGATTTCTAGAACCTTCTATGTTCAGAGAGAGAATAAAAAACATTGTCTTACCTGAGAGAAAGATAAAACTCGAAACAAGAATCAATCCATAAAGCCTCTGATACAGTATGTGTTTTCTCATTGTCTACCCTGTGTTCAAAGAGTCAAAATATGCCTACATCAGATTCAAAGCCAACAGTTTCTAAGTACATATGATCACACTTCACCCTCACATTCTGCCTAAGGGATTTTGCCCCCTATTAGTCATTCTCAATGGCTAGAACCTTACTGACTAATTTTATTATATTCTCTACTGTGTGCCACTGTGCTACTCGCTAGGAATATAGTGATAAAAATAGAAATAGCTCCCCAGAAGACAATTCACTCTGTGGGAAGGTCTATAACAAAATAAATAAAATAAAATACATAAAAATAAAAATAAAAAAATAATTAGTGTGAAACTACTTGCTGTTTTAATGGTCCTTAGTTTCTAAGTGTGTTTTGTTTTCAGGGGTGTGTGTGTGTGTGTGTGTGTGTGTGTGTGTGTGTGTGTGTGTGTGCTTTTCAATTGAGGCCCAAACTTATATATTTTTGTGGAGTACACTGTGTTGCTGTGATGCATGTATACTTTGTGTAATAATCATGGCAGGGTTGAAGGAACACCATGCAAGATGGCCTTATTGACAAAAGTAACTCATCAAACAAGTTTTATCCTCGAAGCAGATCTGCTTCTAGAAACCTGGCCACCATCTCATTACTTTCACTCAGCTTCTCTCTTTAATTAATTGCAAGTGAAGTTTCTTATTTGGGAAATTTATTGACCCTCCTCATCCCTTTTCCCTAAGCACAATTGCAGCTTAAATATAAACTGTGGTTAAAACCACAGATCTTACGGGAATTTCTTACTGAGAACTGAAGTAGGATGCTAACAGGCATTTTCTGATTCTGAGTGCAATACACTCCCTGAATGATTTGCTACTGATTTAGGCATTTTTCCCTCCTATAGGATAGTGTAATATATTGTATTTCTTCCCACTTTCATGTAGAGCTTGGAGTTAATAGATTCACTTTTACATTTAATATCACAATAAAAGCCAATTAGGAAATCTGATGAATCTTGAGCTTGCTATGAGGACCAGCTATTAATCAGGCTCTTCATATTTACTGCATTAGACTGCCGTTCTCATTAGAATAATGAGAGAATTTGTATGACTTGGATGGGTTTTCTCACATACAAGCTTAGAAGTGAGAAGGTGTCCAAATCTTCTGTGAATCCTGTGATAAAATGCAGATTAAATTTATAGTGTCCTAAGATGGCTCTCCTGGGAATGAAGATGCACTGTCTGTGAAACCATGCCTATTTCCGTTCCGTAATTTTCCTGAGCCTCGGTTTCCTTATCTGTAAAAATATTGATAATAATCTGCCTATTTCCCAGAGCTGCTATAAGAAAGAATAAATTAAGATGGTATTTCAAAGGTAATTTTCAAAATATAAAGGGCTATAAAAATGTGTATGATGGATTGCTATCTATAAAATGGATTTTTGGCAGCAAACAAGCCAATTTATATCTATTTTTCATTTCCTTTAAAATTTTATAAAATTACATTGAATAAATAAATCAATGGGCATTCAGTACAGAATACTATGCAGCTGCTAAAAGGAATAGAAGTCTATATGTCTGATATAAAATGATAGGCTTAGGAATGGAGGGTGCTCTAGAAGATCCATCATAGATCCAATAAAATTCTTTATTACCAGATTTTTTCATATTGACCATAAAATGCATATATGATTTTTAAATGAAGGTAGAAATGAAAGAAAAGAGAAAGAAAGAAAGAAAGAATGAGAGAGAGAGAGGGAAGGGAAAGGGGAAGAAAAACAGGAGGATTAATGATTAATACTGGAAGATTAAACAAAATAAATGTATCTTCTTTACACTATTTGTGATTCTGTGCTGTTTGGGATTTTCTTGTTGTTGGCTTGTTGGTTTATTTGCTTGTTTGTTTGTTTTTTTGCAATGATCCTACATCATCTTCACAATTGTATTAATTAACATGAAGAAGAAAAAGAAAGAGGAGAGAACAAAATGATGGCTATTGAGCATTTATATAATACAATGACATGCAATTTTATTCTTTATGAGTAATAATTACTATGATCATAATTTTAATATGAAAGAAGGAAGAAGAAGAAAGAGAAAATGAGGTAAGGAAAAAGAAAGTGATGGAAGAAGGGAGGTGGGAAAAGCACTTACCTGGGAAGAGGATCCCTTCAGCGTCCCACTACAGTGGCCCTGTAGCTTCTGAAAGAAGAGTTTGCTTCACAAATGGTGAGATTTGGACTCCAAATTTCTACTTTAGGCATGAAGTGGAATGAGCAGAAATGAGAATCATAGTCTGCTTGCCAGGCCTTGGTCCCCTTTTATTCTGGATCATAACAGACTTTCTGCTCCTAGCTTTAAGAGGCATATTGACAGGGCAGGTCCTCTTTTGTGGCCTGCAGCACGTCATACAGCTTCTCTCCCAT
>JADRCD010064173.1:0-13644 GCA_019843815.1 Montemys delectorum | reverse complement strand
AAAAAAAAAAAAAAAAGACATAACAGTAATAAGAAAAGGAAGAATGAGGTTAAAATAAATTTGGTAAAATGGTGCTCAAGTTGGATATGAAATTCTTCTACATTCCACTTCTGTAAATTTTTGAATTTTTCATAATCAAAGCCCCTTTATTCATAATAAAAATCACATACCTAATAAAAATAAAAATAAAGCATGAATAAATTCTCCAAAAAAATAACTCTATATTCACATATTATGACAATATCTTTCCACTACTAGGACCAAAATCTCCAAAAATAGAGCAGGGAGGAAAAGGAGACTGTACCATAACTTTTTTTTGGTATGTAATGTATTCCATTGTCTATTTACCACTTTGTTTTTAATGGAGAAATCGTGTATGTGTGTGTGTGTGTGTGTGTGTGTGTGTGTGTGTGTGTGTATTTTAATATCTTTATCATATTATGCAATACATAATGGTATTATATAACCCATTATAATGATGTTATACTGTACATGTATTATATTTGTGTTACACATATATGAAATATGTGTTATATATAACCTTTACCAATATGTTGTGGTTTTAATATAAATTTTTACTCTAGAAGTTGTATATTAGTAATGTGGTATGGAGAAAAAGACAGACATAGAGAATGTTAATTGTTTTATATGCTTGGTATAATTATTAATATGTGGTTAAGTTTCACTGTGTTTTCCATTGTAGGATCATAAATTAGAGTCTTTCAGATAAAATTAGAAGTGTCACCTGAAACAAATGAAGATTTTAGAGAATGACAGCTAAGATATTTCCTTACTTTGGTGCCCTGTTAATTGTTTCTGTCTGGTGCAGGGAAAATTACTGTCTTTTTACAAGCCAATAACATCTGAGTCTGCATTGTAATAGGAAACTTGTTTGATTTATACTTGTAAAAACCTGCAAAGCCTTGGTCTAGATGATAAGTACAGTTAGTGAATAGTGCCCACTTCTTAGTTTATAACTTTTTCATTTTTGATGTTATGATATAATTACATCATTTCCACATTCCTGTGCCCCATCTAAATCCTCCTTTTTGTCCTTCTTTGCTCTCTTTCAAATTCCTGGTCTCTCATTTCATTAATTGGGTGAATATGTATATTCATTTCTAAAAGCATAAATACAACCTGTTCAGTCCATGTAATATTACTTGTATGCATGTTTTCAGGAATGACCATTTGGTATTGAATAACAAATTGGTTTGTTCTTCCTTTGGTAAGAGCATTTCTCCTTAATCAGGATTCATTAGCTGTCTTTAGTTCTGTATATAGGATTGAAGATTCATGGGTTTCCACTTTGGCATGTCTGTTATTGTTATCCTTGTTCAACTCTTCTTTTAGGCAGTCATGTTAGTGAGCTTTTCTATAGTCCCAGGAGAAACAACCTCATAGCTAATTCCCTGATAATCTGGGTCTTAAAATCGTTTTGCCTCTTCTTCCACAGTGATTCCTGAGATTTAGACAAAACTGTTATGTTATAGATACATCCACTGTGGCTGAGCTACACAAATCTGTACTTTGGTTGGTTGTAGTTTTATGTAATAATATCAGTTGTTGCAAAGAGGAACTTCTTTGATCAGTGCTGCTTGAATTAGGGATGGAAAGTGAAAGAGATAAAGAAGACAGAGAGAAGAAAGTAAAGTAACAGTCAGGATGTCTGAAAATTTCATAAAGAATCATACTATTAAGTTTGTATGTTAAAATCTCAACAATACACATGTCTATATATAAATATGCATATATGTTTTAAATGAAAATTTCTCACCTTAATTGACAATGCTCCATTTTCAAGAATGTCTCATCCCTAAAGACTAGCTTTCATGGTCCAGTGTTGTTAGATAGTTAATAACTTTTATTTATTTATTTATTTATTTATTTATTTATTTTTGGTTTTTCGAGACAAGGTTTCTCTGTATATCCCTGGCTCCAGGCTGGCCTTGAACTCAGAAATCTGCTGGCCTCTGCCTCCCAAGTGCTGGGATTAAAGGCGTGTGCCACCCTATTATTTTTTATTATTACCCAATAATTGAGATAGAGTCCCATTGATTTATTTAATCAGTTTTAGCACAATTACTTTGCTATTACCCCTAAACTATTTTCTTATGGTAGGCTAGCTGTTTCCCTACTGTTCTCCCCAAGTTTCATGCTAATAGTCATCTTGGATGTACTGGATTCATTCCATCAGGACATTTCCTGGTTCTCCATCTTCTTTCCTCTCCCTCATCCTTTTTCTCCCTCCTTCCCTCTGCCTCATTGTCCTTACCTGCATACCCCAACCCAGGAACTGAAGCTACTCCTACCTCTATTCTCTCCAGTAATTGGCTGTCAGCCACTTTTATTTTATCAGTCAGAGAATAATGTTGAACAAAGTTTGCCTATCATCATTTGGTTTATGTGAAAATGTGCTAGTATGGATTGCAACCAGATTTTAGGGCCTAATATTTAGCATTTGAAAACATAGCAGCACCAGACCTACCTCCAACAGTCCAGAAAATACAACAGTGTTCCAAAGTACAGAAACAGTCAGCAGTCCTGCCCACCTAGAACATCTATAAACCACAACAATGTCCAGTATGTAATGATAGCCCTAAGGATGCAGTAGTGGCATGCATACTTTGGTAGCAACCAACATATCTAATTATACTTAGGACCCACTCAACAATACTAGAATCATGCCTGGTACAGAAAACCTAAACAACTAATCAGGGATAATGGGATATTGGATCATGGCTAAGAACATATAACTACCACTTTACTAAGACATCATTTTCCCTACTCCATTCCATTAAAATAGTACTCAACTCTCATTAAGGAAACTTCCTAGTGCCCACTTTATAGTTTATAAAAAGTCTACATAACCTTTTGAAAATATACACATCAATGTTCCTCCTTCCCCTTCTTTATCCATTACTATATCTACTGTTAGGTTTTGATTGATCTACATAATTAGATGACTTGCTCATATAGGAGTTTCTCTAATTTCTTCTCATTAAGAATTTCATTAAGAGATTGATAGATCAGAGAGAATACAGCTGCTCAAAAATTGTTATCACACATGTCTTTTTCTTGCTCTTTAATCTTCTAATTTGGGAAGTTTAGTTTGTAGTGGTAGAAAGAGGTTGACCTTGAGAGGAAATATTGTCCTCTGCTTTAAGAGATAATTGAGTGAATAAGTAAAGGGCAAACATGCATTTTTGCAACTTGATTTGTCTCACTTTAGAAGGGAACCATAAATGTGTTTGATGTTTAGCCATTATATTTCTACTATCTATTTCACCAATTAGTATAGGTCACAGATTTAACTTTAGCTATAGAAGCCTAGACTCAGAATTCTAATAGACTCAATGCATTTTCAATCTAATCTGTATTCTCATAAGGTAGACTTCATTTTTAGATGGGGAACTTGCTTTCAAAACTACCAGAAATATACTTGAATCAAGATAATACACACAGACAAACTGCCAGTCTGCCTGTCTCTCTTTCTCTCCGTCCTTCTCTCCCCCTTCCCTCATTCTTTTCCTCCCACTGTCTCTACACTCTTCCTACCCCTTCTTGGTATGTTTATTTTGAAATTGTTTTCCACCATGTGATCTAGACTAGCCTGAGATTAGAACATCTTGGCTTCAACTCTATATTCCTCTTACAAGAACCACCAAAAATTTGTGTATATTTTGGAAATTTTCCCCAGGTTGATCGTTAATTATTGCTTAAATAATAATATCTGAGAAGTGCCTGTTTTTTACCCACTGAGCCCACTATTTTATGACTATCCAGTATTAATCATTACTTTTATCATTATAAATATACATGCTAATTTTTTTTAATATAATGAATTTTTTCTTTCTTGCTTAAATTCTGACACTCATTGTTTGCTGCTCCTAAAAGGCTTTTTGTCTGGCATTGCTTTCTGAATTGCAAAAGTTTAAACCAACAAACAAAAATCATTTTCTGTTTTCAAGATAAGATTAGTCACTTTTTAAACTGTCAAGTTTTTAAAAGATAAAGTTAACTATGTGTTCTACAGTCCTTTTATAGAAAGGTTTTATTAAATTCCAGTTATTCAGCTTTGGAATAGCAATTTTTTTTATTTGTTCCCTCTTCTCATATAAATGCTGGCAAGTGCAAAAAAAAAAAAAAAAGGTTAGAATCCATGTTATTTGTTGTTAGTCTTGGTATCGCTTGAGACCAACATATATCTATAAATCAACAAATCTCTCAAAAGTTAATAAATATATAAACGTTGTCTAATTTCACTGGAGAGCCATTTACATAGTTATCATGTGAATATTATTATATATGGAGCTATTGGGAAGAATTTTTTGCTTAAGTTTTACATGTAAGTTAATTAGCCTTTCACTTAAAATCCAAATCTCATGGTTCTTACATAATTCCCTGCTGAATATAATAATTTGTTGAAGGATAGAAGTATAGCCCAGTGTATCTTGGTTGGATTTAGAGAAATTAATTGAGGTGAGGGAAGGAATACAGGAATTGATCTGGATCAAGTCATATTTGTGAACAAGTTTACCTTGCTATATGATTAAGTTGTTGTTGTTTTGGTTCCTACAAGAGAATAGTATGCTACATTTGAAAAACAGACAAGGGTAAAAGCAACTTTTGCAACTTTTTGTTTTTACAAAATAAAACTATGATGTTCAGCCTTAAATACTAGAAGACCTTTGGAATGAAAGTAATACTCTGGTCAAAAATCACTAATGCTTTGTCAATATGAGTCAAAAATACCTATGGAAATACACTATACAGTTGATAATAAATTAACTCTCAATGGTACTTTGTAATAAATTATATTTTTACTCTGTAATTGTGATTCATTAAAAAAAACTTCCAAAACACTGGAAATAGGTAAATGAGATTATTAACTCATCTTTTCAGCTCATTTGTGGTCTTAACTTTGTATTGTGCAAAATATCTTTCACCCCTGGACAGATAACATTCATTTCTATGATTTTGTCCAGACATAATGAAAATGACTTCTGTTCAATGATAAAGATAACCCAATGTAAAGTTGCCATACATAGAAAGTGAATGAAGGATTTGGGTATATTCACTTGTCCTGAAATAGTATTCACAATCTACCTGAAAGTTACATTTCCCATTGTTCTATATTTTACCTGGCAATGCTATCCCAGAAGTTTCAATTTATGTCTATGTAGTTCATTATCTAGTTTAATATCTTAAACTTATAAATCTCACAGTTAAAAAATAGTGTTTTTAATGAATAACTTCTCATATCTTTGGAATGCTTCTATATTCTTACTGGTTTCTTGATTAATGAATTCCATGAAATAACTGAGAAATGCTTATTTCATATATCAGTAAGAGTTCTGGTTTGGTCTTATGGAAATTTATTTTTAAGTTTTGAATGTCACCTACTTTATGGAGATACCTCCAAGTTCTCCCATGATGAAACCAAGTAAAGATCAGTCCCAAGAATGTGTATGAATGCCAGGGAGAGTTTCAATCCAATTAAATGTTTTCTTGGTTCTCAGAATAAATGTTTATCAGTGATAAAATTCTAACTTTATTTTCATATATTTTACTGTTTTTCCTAATAGTTTTTTTTCCATTTTGTTTCTGGTTGATATATGACAATAATGATTGAGATTTTGGGTTTGTTTCATCTAACTGGCAATTTCTATGGGGTGAATGGAAGATGTCTATTTTTGTTTATTGATGTTGCTGTTGTTGCTTTCATCTGGGAAAGGTTATGGCCTTTCTGAATTAAAAAAAAATATTACAGCTTGTAGAATAATCTAGCTTTAAAAAGTCTTTCCCTCCTAGTTATTACCCACTCTTTGCACAAAATCTCTTCCACATTATCTCCTATGAGTAGTCAGTCTTTCTATTTTTATCCTACTTTCTGACAGACATGTATTAATATAAGGTAACTTAATCTGAGTATATTGATTGTTTTAACGTTTTCTCCCAGTTTATGACGCAGACATTTCCTCAGTAATTTACTATTCTTTTGCTTAATAAATAGTTGAGTTTCTTCTAATCTCTATAATTCAACTTCTTAGTCCTTGTTCATGGCAGTTGGCAGCTCTGCAAAGAAATTACTTATATAACTTAACCCTAAGTAAAGAAGCTGAGAGTAAATGGCAGGTCCTTAGGGTTTCTTAGTAGGTTGTCCATACATGCCCAACATGGACAACATGTTGATTTCGTAGTAAGTCTACAAATATTAGTAATCTATATTGAAATACTTATCTTTCTTAAAGGAATTTTTTGAGGTTTGTGCCTCCCCACCCCCAGGATAGCTGTAGCCATTTTCTTCCATGCCTATCAGTTATTGACACGGAAAGGTAACTCGACTCACAGTAAGGTCATGCTGATCACATATCCTGTAATGTTCTGGGTGAGGTTTGTTAAGCTTAAGTAATTCTACAAAGTTTTATGAAGGAGCCATTAAATTAAAGGTCAATATGAACTGTTATGTCTAAAATGGTTTGAGTCAGAGCTGACTACCAGGCTGTGTTTCTTGCACTTGTGTATGAGCTCATTGTGGGTTTTGTGGTAATTCCTCACAGTTTACTAGCTATACTTTAGGCTCACATTATCTTTAAGGAAGAAAAAGCAACAGCAATCTAACTGAACGATAAGCTCTATGAAGTATAGTGTCAACCTGCCAGGGAAGATGTGACTATCTGTGCAACAGTGGTACAATTGTTCAGGGGCTAAGCAACTGCTCTCAGATTCAATGTGAAGCCTGCTGTACAATATGGAATCCATGCCTGGTACTGTGCATCAATTCACAATCCAGAATGACTGAGAAATTCATAAACACTAGTGAGGAATCTACTGCTGCTGCCTAGCTAAACTGACTTATCATCAAGCTACGTTCTAAATATTTATGTTTATATTCAATATGGTGGTTTGATTATGCCTAGCCCAGGGAATGACACTATTTGGAGGTGTGGCCTTGTTGGAGGAGGTGTGGCCCTGCTGAAGTAGATGTGTCACTGTGGGCATGGGCTGCCTGGAAAGCCAGTCTTCTCCTAGCTGCCTTCAGAACAAGAGGTAGAGCTCTCAGCTCCTCCAGCCCCACATCTGCCTGGATGCTGCTATGCTCCTGCCTTGATGATAATAGACTGATCCTCTGATCCTGTGATCCCCAATTAAATGTTGTCCTTTATAAGAGTTGCCTTGGTCATGGTGTCTATTCACAACAGTAAAACCTTAAGACATATTCATACTCAAATACTATTATCAGCCTTAACCACAGAAATCTAACTTTACAATAAATGGCACTGTGTACAGATATTATGATCAGGCTGTTTTTTTTTTAAAAATTATTTATTTATATCCCAAAAGCTGTGCTCCCTACAAGTCACTCACTCAGTGTCCCTCCAGCCACACCTCCCCTTCTACTCTGAGATGATGGGGTATCCCTGGGCATCCTCCTACCCTGGTACATGAAGTTTCTACAAGATTAGGCACATCATCTATCACTGAGGTCAGACATGGCAGTCATGGAGACTGAGCTACATGTCTGCTACATATATGCCAGGAGTCCTCTAGGTTTTTGGTTGGTGGCTCAGTCTCTGAGAACTCTCAGGTCTAGGTTAGTTGACTCCGTGGGTTTCCCTTCCCCTTCAGGGCTTTCAGTTTTTCTCCCAACTTTTTTCATAAGTGTCCCAGACCTCTGTCTAATGTTTAGCTGTGGGTATCTGTTTCAGTCCACTGCTGAGTAGAGCCTCTTAGAGGACAGTTATGCTAGGTTCCTATTTGCAAGCACAACAGAGTATCATTAATAATGTCAGAGATTGGTGCTTACACTTGGGATGTTTCATACTGGGCTGGTTATTGGTTGGCCTTTCTTTCAGTCTCTGCTCTATTCTTGCATTCATTTTTAGAAAGGATAATTTTGGGTTGAAAGTTTTATGGATGGGTTGGTGTCCTTATCCCTCTACTGGAGTTCCCATCTGGCTACAGGAGGTGGCTTCTTCAGGTTCTATGACCCCATTGTTAGGCATCTTGGCTAAGGTCACTTGCATTGACTCTTGGGAGCCTCCCCTATCCTAGATGATTTCCTAGAGATTTTTCCCTTCCCCCACCATGCCCCAGCAGCTGCAGATTTCCACTCATTCTCCTGTCCCTCTGGGCCTTTCTCCTGTTTCTCTCCATAACTGATCCTGCCTTCCCATTCTTCTCCTCCTCCTTTCTCCCACCCAGTTTCCTCCCTTTTGCTCCCTTCTTTGACTATTTTGTTGGTTGGTCAGTCTCTGAGAGCTCCCAGGAGTCCAGGTTAGTTGACTCTGTTGGTCTTCCTATGGAGTTCCTTATCAGAGATGTGGAAGTGCCAAGGACTATATGACCTTTCTCAGGTGGAGGGTGTGGGGAGTAGAATGCACAGACAAGGTCAGAGAAAAGGAAACCCTGATAGTAAAGTGAATCATCCATTTTGTGCTGATCTCAGAGCAGTTACCCAGACGTGGTAGGCTATGGCCTTAATTAGCAGGATTTCCCCATGAGAATAGAAGTAATACTTTGTAGAGCTGTATTTTCAGAGATTCCTTTTGCTCATTTCTAACAGTGAAGTATGAGCCAGGTTTGCAATATCTAAGAGAATACCTTGATAACCAAATGTGCCTATTTATCTTTAAATTCATTAAGCATAAATGGTAGTTTATTAGCTGTAGTTATCATAGCACCAATATTTAGTTTAGATTTAGAGCATTTCTATTATCATAGACCTTGCTGGATAGCATTTATGATCAGAATTTGATGCTGTACTTGTACATTTTCTCCCCATCAATAAACACCCTTTTCTGTACAGCATTCCATAAAAAATTATTGGAATAAGAAACCTCTTTGGTCTTTTTTATTCATCCTCTGTAGTTCTCCCTTTCAACTCAGAGTTGATTATTAATTGAAGAATTACTCATTTTCTAAAGAAACAACTTAGCTGAATATATCTAAGATACCTTCCCATTGCATTGGATTCTTTTAAACCTTGCCCTAAGCAAGGAAAGGGTGTCAAAGCTTTTATGATGTTGATAAACACAGTCAATTCACAGGAAAAATTTGTACTCCAAATCTTCATGTTTAACCAAGTTTATAGTTTTCTGTTGGACCACATTCATAGCCATCCTAGAATGCTATAGAGCCCTGCATGTCTACATATATTAATTTGATTTAAATATGTTTTATATTTTCTATAAATTATAAATTATGGTACAAAATTTGAATTCAATTGTGTCAATTGTATTTTCTGGTTCATTAAAATTGTTTATATGGTTTTATTGAGTTAAGATACTCTTTCTAGTATTTTGGAGGGTTTTTGTTTTTGTTGTTATTGTTGTTGTTTGCTTGACTTTTGTTTTTCATGACAGGGTTTCTTTGTGTAGCCTTGGCTGTCCTTGAAGTTACTCTGTAGACCAAGCTGGTCTTGAACTCAGATCTGCTTGCCTTTGCCTCCAAAGTACTCAGATTAAAGGTCTGTGCCAGCACTGCCCCGCTGAAAATCCTCTCTTTTTCTTATGACTTTATACTCCTATAGAATTTTATTCAGGTTAATGATTCTATCTTTTCTTTCTTTAGTCAAAAGAGTCTGGACAGCCACTGTTCCCATTGATATGATTTACACAAGAACACCAAGCTATTAATCCATAACATACCTGTAGAGGATCTAGGTCAGTCTCCTACAGGCTTCCTGATCTCTGCACATTTCCATGGAGCCCTGTCAGTTGATTCTATGGACCATGCTCTTGTGGTGTCCTTGATCCCACTGGCTTCTATAATCCTCGCCCTGCATCTTCCACAGGATTCCCTGAGCTTCACCTAATATTCGGCTGTGGGTCACTATCAGTTCCCATCAATTGCTGTATGAAGCCTCTCTGATAACAATTTTCTATGCCATGTATAAGGAATCATTAGGAATCATTGATATTTTTATGGTCTATTCTGGATCTCTGGTGTATCCTATCTGGTTTCTGGCTCTCTAGACAGTGCCGGGTAGGGGCTCTCTCTTGTAGCATGGGTCTCAATGAGGATTACTCATTTGTAGGCCACATCCACAATTTTGGTACCACCTTCATTTCAGCACATCTTGCAAGCAGGACAAATTGTCAATTGAAGGTTTTGTATATGGGTTGGTATCCCAATCCTTCCACTGGAAACCCTGCTGATCAAAGATGATGGCTGGTTCAGGCTCCACATCCCCTATTATTTGGAGTCATCACTGGGGCCTGCCTCATAGATTCCTGGGAGTATTCAGTGTACTAGTTTTCCACAGTACCCCTCCAAGTCTCCCCAATTCTACTTCACTCTTCCAGTATTGTCTCTCTCCATCCCTCCACCTAATCGCTTCTATTCCCATCCTTACCTGCCTGCAGTCCTCCACCAAAATCGATTCTATTTCCCATTCTCTGAGAGATTTTATGTCTCCCACTTGAGCCTTACTTGTTACTTGGCCTTTCTGGGTCTGTGGACTGTAGCATGATTATCCTTTATTTAACAGCTGTAAGTGAATATATTTCATGTTAGTCTTTCTGGGTCTAGGTTACCTCACTCAGGTATTTTTTCTAGTTTTATCCATTTGCTAGCAAATTTCATAATCATATTTTTCTAACAGCTGAATAATATTCCATTGTGTAAATTGAACTATGTTTCTTTATCCATTCTTCAATTGAGGTACATCTAGATTGTTTCCAGTTTCTGGTTATTATTAATAAAGTTGTTATGAACATAACTGAGCAACTGTCCTTGTGGTATGGTGTAGCATCCTTTGAGTATATGTTCAGGAAAGGTTTGGCTGGGTCTTGAGGTAGATCAATTTCCAGTTTTCTGAGAAACTGCCATATTGCTTTCCAAAGTTGCTATACTTCAAATAATCCATTACTGAGTGATGTTGCAAACAGGTTAAACATATATATTTCCTCAGTTGTCACATTTTATGGTAAATTATAATCATTTTTGTTAAAATATACATTATGTACTTATTATATACAGTTACCACACTATGCCTGAGACACTCTAGTGTCTCATAGCTAACTGTGCATTGATATCCATTGTTCAACTTTTCTCTTTATTTTTATCTAATCTTAAATGCATCATAAGAAAGCAGTCTGTCATCTAAGCTGGAAACCTAGTCCAACATATTCTTATAAATTAACTTGTAGCCAACTGGAATCATTATTATGAATAATTAGTGGCATGGATATATAATATATGTAGAAACATTTTTAATGCACTAATTACTGTAAATGAGCTGCTAAAAAGCACAAGCATGCTATAACCCCATTCAAAAACGTACACACACAGTAATGAAAGAAAAAGTAGCCAAAATGTTACAGAAGACAATTAACATGAGTCACTAGGTTATAGAATTAGAGGTAATTTAAAAAAAATTAATGGATGCTTTTCTAATGTTTCTTCCATAAATGATACTTTAAAAGAAAAACCATTAAATGAAATATTAAAGCAAATTAACCCTTCTGAATGTTTTCAAACCCAAAATCTAATTGATTCTTTGTGTGTCATCGCAAGTTAGATTCTAAATATAGTAATTAGGTACAATAGCACCTCATGATTCTTTTTCTCAGACAAAATGAAAATATGTTTAAACTCTGTAAACTTGATTGTAAATATGTATGTGCTTTGAATGCAAAACTGCAGATTGTGGATGAAGTTATTTTCTTGACTTAGCTGGAATAAGGTTATGATTTATCAAGTAAGATTCCGCCTGAAAATGGATCATTTTTTTCAACTAGATGAGCTGTCTCCCAATAAATAGGCTTTGACATGTATCAAAATATACTGGATAGTTACATATTTGTATGCAGTATATACTGTTTCTTGTAATGGCACTATTTTCAGTATTGGAACACTATAGTTGTTGGTAAGTTTTTAAGAATGGCTCAGAAGAAGGCCAGTATACTGAGAGTCAGAGGATCTGATATGAAATATGTGAAAAAAATTCACAGCCAAAACCTACCCCTATGATTACATAATCTTAAAGAAAAAATGAATTAATTCAAATTTATCCATTTACCAATTTGTTTGACACTGCTAATTTAAAGAAAAGGAGTTAGTTATTTGATACTTAGTATTATCATCATTACATGACAATTAGAAAATAAATGATATGAAAAACAGTGCCTCATTCTGTAAGTCCCAAATAACAAATTAGGTTTGCATCTGTTTTTGAACATGTAAACTCAATTTTCAGGTATTTTATTTTATAAACAGAGAAAAAATTAATCTTAAATGATGATGTCATTCAACTTATTTGCATCTACCATAAGTTAATGGCTAGACATTTTAGGAACAGAGCAATCTTATTGCACAAAGGATACATTCACAAAAGATACCAATAAAAAATTTAAAAGCTAGCCTAAATTATGGCATGATAGTTTAAATGACATCACTTTTATCATGGATTATGTATATATTAAACTGCTGTGTTGTCTGGATATTTAGTAATACAGAAGGGAAAATATTATGTAATATAATTAATTAAACAAAGCATAAAATAATACATGTGTATTTATTAACATAATATTAATAAAATGAAATAAGATATCAGCCACAGTTACTTTGAATAGACACTTTATCAAGGATTTTAAATTTTTATTTTTCAATGATTTAGCTGTACATTGTTCACATTTGTGTAAGAAATTTTTTATTAGCAGAAACTTATAAATTAAAGTAGTTGACAATACTGTAAGAGTTTTATCTGGCTTCATTTTTAAAGCTGTTGCAGTGCATTTAGAATTAGCAATTCAAATCATTCAGTGTGGATAAGGTGTGTAAATGTGAACCTAATTAGATTTCACACAACATTTTTAAGGGGCAGTTGAATTACAAGTGTTTAAAAACTTGCCTTTGGAATGATTGATTCAATATGTTTCTACTTTTGTGTACTAATATGTATGAATTTTCCAACATAGACTCACTAATGATAAAAAAAAAATACAACACGTAGAATTCCTCTACCTTTCACGGATTTTAAATCCAGAAGTGACATAGACTTATAAGGAAAATTGTAGTGATTCTGTACTAAATAACACAATGGATGAATATTCCTTAAATATTGAGTTTCAGGTTAGAAAGTTTTGTGAGTCTTAAACTATGTCCTATACGTTCTCAGAAATATAAAATTTTGATCACTTCCTTGCTTCTATCTGGTTGAAGAGATTGATTCTTTATCTGGACCACAAGTAGATGCATATATAAGTAATAGGTAAAGTTTATATTAACAACTTGTGAGCTAGATAGAGTTTGCTGTACCATAAGCAGTACTCTTTCAAAGCACACTAAACCAGGTGGTAACTTGTTGACTTAGTTCAGCAGAGGTTTCTCTTGACTAAGCTTGCCATTTAATTTCTTTGGTTATTTTACTATACATCACCTGAAAAGGGTCAGATAATTACTAAGCATCTTCTAAACTTAATACTTTTATGCAGCCATGAAATTACATAAGTACTAAAATACTTAGAATAGAAAACATCATTGCTCTGGGTGGTGGTGGTACACACCTTTAATCCCAGCACTTGGGAGGCAGAGGCAGGCAGATTTCTGAGTTCAAGGCCAGCTGGGGATACAGAGTGAGTTCCAGGACAGCCAGGGCTATACAGAGAAACCCTGTCTTGAAAAACAACAAAAAAA
>JADRCD010064135.1:0-12356 GCA_019843815.1 Montemys delectorum | reverse complement strand
TCTCTCTCTCTCTCTCTCTCTCTCTCTCTCTCTCACACACACACACACACACACACACACACACACACACACACACAAGGACCTCACTCTGTAGACCAGTCTGGCCTTGAACTTACAGAGATCCATTTGCCTCTGTCTTCCTAGTGCTGGGATTAAAGGCATGTGTCACCATTTCACACAGTAAATATTTTATGTTTATTCATTATAGTATTTTGTGGTAGAATAAGAGAAGGAAATAGAACAGGTAGAAATCAAAAGGAAACAGGTGCATCCAATTATGATTTGTGTAACTAACAAAATCAATATTAAGGTCAGTTTCAGGACCCGACAGTAAGTAGAAATAAACACAACATGGCCCATGGCTTGTGCTAGCTGGCTGTTTCTTTTGTTCTTTGCTTGTTTGGTCTTGATAAGTTGCCCGGGCCCGGGCTGACCTCCAACCTGATGCTTTTGCATCAGCCTCCAGGTTGGCCCTAAAGGAGACAGCCATAAAGCAGCTAGCCCTGATATGTAACAAACCAGCTCTGATCTGATACTGAGATGAGCTCTGATATGATACAATGTAACACAAGGAATTGCATTGTAAGAAATGTTTGTCCCGGCAGTGGTGGCACACCCCTTTAATCCCAGCACTTGGGAGGCAGAGGCAGGCTGATTTCTGAGTTCGAGGCCAGCCTGGTCTACAGAGTGAGTTCTAGGACAGCCAGGGCTATACAGAGAAACCCTGTCTCGAAAAACAAAACAAAACAAAACAAACAAACAAAAAAGATTGAATAAAGTGAGCATATTCAAAAGGTAAATATGTGTGGACCTCCTAATTGCTCAGTGCCTCACAGACCGAGAGGGCCCTGTCACCAGACCCTGCAGACCTCCAACTGTTTCAAGGACCCAAAGTGTGGTAGACTCTGAGTCTGGTGAGTGAGCTTCTTCGTTCAGGGCACTACTTTATCCTGGCCTCACATGGTTCACGTGGTTCGAGGATCATGTGCTTGCCACAGGCTCTTTTGTCCTGAAGATACAGTTTAATTGGTTTGTCTGTCCTTCGTGAAGCCCTTAGTTCCTTCTCCAGCAGTATAGAAACCCTGAAGTGTGATACTCACCTGTAATTGGTCTCAGCATTTGCATGTTGGGCACAGGAGGCTCTGGAATTTAAGGCCATCCTCAGCTATATAGTAAGTTCAAGGCTAGCCTGGGCTGCATGAGTCCCTGCCTCAAAAAAATTAAAAAAAAAAAATGAAAAATAAAAAGGGCAGGGCTAAGTGGTGCACAACACTTGATATGCTTGCCCAGGAGTGTGAGTCTGTGAGTCTACATCACATGACACAACCAGAAATTTCCATACCAGTCCAGTTCCCAGCACCAATGTCGAGGGGCTCCCAATCCCCTGTAACTCTGCCTTTAGGAGGTCTGACACCCTTTTCTGGCCTCAGAGGCACCTGTACACAAGACATAAATAAAAATAAAACAAACTTTTCAAAAAAAAAATGTTAAAAGACACCCCGGGGCTGGTACTATCGCTCAGTGGGAAAGCTTGCTGCCAAGCCTGACAGGCTGGATTTGATCATCAGGCCTCATAGTAGAAGGAGAGAGCTGACTTCCCCAAGTTGTTCTCTGACCTTTAAATGTACACTGTGAAACCACATGCCACTCTCTTTCCAAGGCTGGCCCTGAGTTTACACAGCGGAGGATGACCATGAACCTCTGGACCTTCTACCTTGCCTTCGCCTGTCAGAAGCTAACAGTCTCAGTTTAAGCAGACTAAAGACACTTGGCGCATGCTAGGTGAGCGTTCTGTCTGAGCCGTGTCTCGGCCCCGAAGTCTCTTGATTATACTTACAATGTTCAAATATTTGAAGAAAACAAAACTTGTGAAATTCTTGCCTTGCTATTTTTGGCTGTGGAGGCTTGGCCGTAGACTGTTAATGGAAAAGTTAATTCTTTAAAAAAAATTAATTGATCATTAACAAAAGCCCAAATAGTCATGCCTTTTTCTTGTCTACACAGAACACATTAGTCAGATGTGAAAAAGTTTCACCACGGTCTTTCCAACAAATGGTGTTGGGAAAACTGGCCCAGAAGCTACAGGGCGGCACACTGCAGACCGAGTTTCCATTTTCCAAAAGGGCAATTTCTTGCCTTCCATGGTAGCACGCATACCTGTAATCTTTAGCACTCTAAAGCACTGACTGAGGCAGGAGGGTTCCTGTGAGTTCAAGACCAGCTTGGACTATGTGAAAGTTCTGAAGATGGGATGTATGTCCACCTGTAATCCCAGCACTTAGGAGGCTGAGGCAGGAGGATCAGGGGTTCCAGGCAGCCTGAACCAAACCACACACTGAGAACTTTTCTCACAACCAAATAAAGAGTTAGATTACACAACAATATGAATTTACTCACTGTTTCTAAGTGAATACACTTACGATTAACATGGCAAATTCAATGTGAAGCATTAGGGTTTTGTCTTGCTTTGTTTTGTTTTGTTTTTGTAGGTAGATCTTACTATGTAGCACTGTAGCACTGTGCAAGCTGAAATTCAGTATGTAGACCAGGCTGGACTCAAGTTCACAGAGATTCAACTGTCTCTACCTCCTGAGTGCTGGGATTAAAATCATGCGCCACCTTGCCCAGGTATGTGAAGTGTATTTAATCATAACCTTAAGGAAATCTGCCAGGATAGATAGAATTTAACAGTTCTTTTCATGCAACTATATTGGGTTGTATCGGGTCCATAGCCTCACCATGAGGTGAGGATTATACTCTTGCTTGTACACGCCCCAATTGTTATGTGACACATGGCTCCCTGTTCACCACTGTATTTTATGGTATTGTTGTTTTGTTTGTATTTATGAACTTATTTATGTTTTTTTATGACATCATATGGAGCTCCATCAAGACTGCTGTGGAGCAAAGCTCAACAGCCTAAGTCTGTTATTTCACTTACTGAAGAGGCTGAGGTCACAAGCTCAAGGCCAGCATGGTGAGATTGTGTCTCAAAATAAAAAACAAAAATGGAAAGCTGAAGTGTGACAGAATAGTAGAGCACCAGAGAGGGCTATGGGTGTAGCTCAGTGGTACAGCCCCTGCCTAGAATCCCCCAGTGAGGGGCTGGGGATGCAGTACAGCAATTGAGCCCTCGTAGGAACAGGGTCCATGGTTCCACTCTCAGTAATAGAAACAAAAAAGGAATGTGTCCCTTCAAAAAGATATATTACTTTCCTAATTAAATGAAAAAAAAAAAAAGGAGAGGAATATGACTGGTCCTGGGTATGGTGGAGGAGAAGGTTCATTACACACACACACACACACACACACACACACACACGCACACACACACACACGTGCACACACACATACACATGTGCACACACACACACACAAGAGAGCATAGTGAGAATGGACATGACTAGAGCAGACTGAGCTGTGCCATGTGAGGAGAAGGGGAGGGGAAGGGAGAGGAGAGAGAGGGGGTACCAGGTGCAGCAGTCAGGAGGCCAAAGGCACAGAGAGCGGGTAACCACAATTGTTGGATTATATAGGGAAGAGCAGCTCGGCCCCTGGCCTTGAGAGTCAGGGTAGGGTCCAGGTACGCCAGCCAGGAGGGCCCTGTAACTGAGGGATGCTGGGAGAAAACCTGGTGACCAGGTCCTCTTTGATATGTCAAATAGGCCCCTCAGCTGCTTGCCCCAGGTTTGAGATCTCAGCTACTATAGATTCAGCTTTATCTAGAAATAGGAGTCAGATATGGTGGTGCACACCATTAATCCCAGCAGTAGGGAGGCAGAGGCAGGCAAATCAGTGTGATTTTGAAGCCAGCCTGGTCTACAAAGTTACAAGCCAGCCAGGGCTACATAGTGAAACCCTGTCTCAAAGGAAAAAAAAAAGAGTCATAAAAGGCCCTATTTTGAAGCTTTGTTTCAACCCTCCCCCCCCAAAAGATAAAGAAAAGAACATTTTCCAAACACTAATACAGCCCATGGTACCAGGGATGCCTTATCAGAGCCCAAAATGGTGCCCAGTGAGGAATGGCAGGTTAAAGGAGGGTCTTAGGTTCAAAGAAACGCAGGAAACATATTGCAGTTCTTAACAAACACACACTTTTCTTTCAGACTCTTTATTATTCCAAGTAAGAAAAAAATAAATAAATAAGATAAATACGCATAATAAATAAGTGGAAATCCAAGAAGAAACATCCCTTGAATCAGCAAGATTCAGGATGCATAGCTAGGGCTTTGGCCCTGTGAAGGCTCTACCATGCTCAGGGGGTCAGAGGAGCCCACATCTGGGGGCTCTGGGGGCAGGAATCCTGGTTGCTCTTGTGGCTCGTGGAGCAGGCCTGGCATGGGCAGGAAGCGCACAGGTCCCCAGGATGTTGGATCCTGGTTTGGGGAGTTCTTCTGGGGCAGACGCAGGGGCAGCCCGCGGGCTTCAGACTGGTACACATTGTATCCGTCCTCAAGCAGCAGTTCCCTGAAGCTGCAGGCCTCAGGATCAAAGTGAGGCTGGGGGACAGAGAAAACAGAGACACACAATGCATTTCTATTTGCCAACTCCTGACTGACAGGTCCAGCCCCAAACTCTTCTTTCAGATTCAGGTCTAGTCTCAGCCTCCTCTCTCAGACCCAGAGTCAAGACTCAGCTTCCTCCCTCAGGCCTGGAGTCCAGACATGGACCAACTCCATTCACACCAAAAGTTCCAGCCCCAGCCATCTCTAGCTGCAGACCAGCAGGTTCAGGCCTAGCCTCTTCCCTCAGCTTTTCTCTGCCTTGGTTGGCAATCTGCCCATCACCTCCAGTCATGTCATTTCCTGGTCCTGGGTACCAGAGTGCCCCGCTGTCAGCAGGCGCAGACCTGTGAGAGGTTAGGTCAGGTACAGGGTTACAGTCCTGACACTTGGCCTCTCTTCCCTTACATATGTCAAGACTCGAAGCCAGTGCTCTCTTGCAGACAGCGGGCCCACAGCCAAGGGGAAATGCATTAAACATACACTCTGTAAGGTGGGGCCTCTGAGAGAGGACCACAGCAAGAGACTCACCGATCCATATAGAGTCCCGTCTGGCTGTTGGCAGAGAAACCTAGAGGCTTTGACACCCAGGATTTGAATGACCCCCGGCTTCAAGGCTTTGAGCTCCAGGAGACCTGTGAGGCAAAACAAAGACACTCGGGGTCTGTCCACAGGGGCAAGAACCCAGGAGTCTAGTCCTCTCACTGTGAGACCCCGTCCCCACACTCACTTTCTGGACTGCGGTGTGCTGCGCCAACCACTGTTCCATCCTCCCTGATCTCCAGGTGGGCTTCAGTGTCCTGATCGTCATCCGTGTAGAGGTACCTCTGCCGGACTTGACCCCCAAACTGGAGGAGGGGGCTGGAGTCAGGGATGGGGTATGCCTGGTAGACCCCCAGCAGGAAGACAGCCAGCAGCAGACGGACCCACAGTCCCAGGGCCCCAACTCTAGATTTCATCCAGCCCATCAGTGCTGCGCTCCTTTAGGGAGAGCCCCTGGCAAGCATCTGAGGAGCCAGGTCAACTGGAATTGGCTTCTGACTGCAGTGCCCCAACAGAGCACGTTCAGGTTCAGACTGGGGCTCAGGCGGAGTGAGTGCCGATTTCTTCTGCGTTGAATCCCCAGCTGAGAAGACCCTAAGGCTGTCTGGTGAACGCAGGAATACCAGAATTTATACCCAGACAGGCCCGCCCACGTGCCCTCCCCACTCCTGACGCGTGATATTTGACACACTTGGCAGGAACCTGAATTCCACCGTGGCCAGGGCAGCCTGGACGGATGATGCAATGGGGGGGTCTTTCCAACAGGGGTCTGAACGAAAAGGGCTAGGCATGGACCCCTGGCTTTGGGGGAAGAGTGCTGGGGGAGTGGATCTGAGGGAGGAGTCTGGGGTCTGTGCTCCTTGGTCTGAGGGAGGAGGATTGGAGTCTGGAGGAGGCTGGGATCTTCACATCAGCATCTGAGAGGAGGAAAGATGGGATTTGGAACCTTGGGTCTAAGGGAGGGGACTTGTCTGCACTCCTGGATCTGAGGGAGGAGGCTGGGGTCTGCATTCCTGGGTCTGAAGGAGGAAGCTGGGGTCTGTATTCCTGGGTCTGAGGGAGGTGGCTGGGGTCTGTACTCCTGGGTCTGAGGGAGGAGGCTGAATTCTATACTCTGGGGTCTGAGGGAGGATGCTGGGGTCTGTACTCCTGGGTCTGAGGGAAGTGGCTAGGGTCTGTACTCCTGGGTCTAAGGGAGGAGGCTGAATTCTATACTCTGGGGTCTGAGGGAAGATGCTGGGGTCTGTATTCCTGGGTCTGAGGGAGGAGGCTGGGGTCTGTACTCCTGGGTCTGAGGGAGGAGGCTGGGGTTTGGCTTTTGGATACTAGGGAGGAACCCGGGGCCTCAGACTTTCTGTGTAGACAACTGAGCTGGTGTAGTTCATCCCTTTTGAATTTCGGGGTTCAAGGTGCTCTGGGGGTCCGAGGCTTTCTTGAGTCATCGGGAGAGCTGCACCAGCCGTGTGTAAGAGGAGTCCCCAGCTCGGCAGGTGGAAGCCTCCCAGCTGGCCACAGGCCAGGCACCCTCCCCAACCCCTGTTTAGCATTTCAGGTCCTGTGCTCAGCTGCTGTCCTCCCTGATGCAATCCTAGTACTTCTTTCACCAGACACTGTCCTGCACAGGTGCTCCCCAGATGCCTTGGGGGATGGGTAGGGTCAGGCTCTTCGAGGCGGGGAGAGCTGCACGGTTTCTTGCAGTCAAAGGCGTGCTAGGGCAGATTTCTGGGTCTCTAGGAGGAACCCTGAGCAAGGAGTCTTGGGAGTGAGACAGGAGGCTGAGCCCTGACTCCTAAACCCCAGGGAACATCTAGGGGAGGAGACTGAGGAGTGGACCCTCAGGTCTGCAGACCCTGGGACTGCAGCGTGAAGACATGATCTAATCTTGGGCTAGCCAAGTGGAATTTCTGAGTCTTTGTAAGGTGTCAAGGTGAGGCTGCAGGCCCGACTCTGTGCAATTAATTAAAGGGCTCAGAACTGTGGGCGGGCCTTTGTCCCCCGGCCTCCCTGCAGGCCGAAAAAGAATGTTGAAAGCGCTCTCTCTCTCTCTCTCTCTCTCTCTCTCTCTCTCTCTCTCTCTCTCTCCCTCTCCCTCTCCCTCTCCCTCTCCCTCTCCCTCTCCCTCTCCCTCTCCCTCTCCCTCTCCCTCTCTCTTTCTCTCTCCTTCTGGCCAGAAGAAGTTACCTGCTGCGTTTGCCAGTCTAGAAGGTAACAGTTGGACCCCCTACTTTAGGATCACCGCAGAGGAGGCACTTGGGTCGCAGACAATGTGTAGAGTGTGATGTGTAGGCGGCTACAAGTAGAGGCTCAGACTTGGGTTGAGGCAGCAGGCAAACTGGTTCTCCATCCTCCTGGGAAAAGTGCAGTGGGCGGGGTAGGAAGAAGGAGCAGGTGGCCAGGTTTCGCTCCGTTGGGGCGTGGCTACTCCCAGAGCATCCAGTTAAGGGGAGCAGAAGTCGAGGCACTGGAGAAGGAAAGGCGCATGGGACCTGAGCTCCCGGCTCTAGCCTTGCAGCCCGGGTGCTATCCCCGGGTCTATACAGAGTATATGGCAGCTTTTGGGTACCAACTGGGCTGCCCATCGTGGAGTCAGAGAATCCAGAAGGGACAGGGGCGCAGCGCCCCATCCACCTGGGTGGAGGAGAGGGAGCAGAGCCAGGTAGGATGTGGCTCCGCCTCCTGCTAACTGCCCTGCCCGGAGGGCGGAGGCTGTACACCTTGGAACCCTGCCTCTCTTTCTCTCTCTCTCTCTCCCTACGGGTCTCTGAGCCCCAGCCTTCAGTCAGTTTCAGGAAGGAAGCTTGAAGCGGAGGGCTACGGAGCTGGGGCTCCTGACCTCCAAGCACGGCCGATGAAGGCTACATTTTGGAACTGGAAGCTCAGGCAAAAAGAATTCTTTTGCACCACCAGCAAGGAGCTCAGGTTAGTTGACACTGGGGATGCTAGATGCCCAGAGATGAGTATCTAGGCTCCTCTAACCCTAACCCCGTTTTCCTCAAAACATGGAAGCTATCCCAAACCTCTCCCCATTAAGAATCCCTTCCCTCCTGTCAGAGCAAGGATTTTAAGAACTCAGGAAACCAAACCAGTTCATCGAAAGTTAAAAAGATCCACAGGCCTCCTTCCGGGATGCAGCTTTTGTGAGCTCTCACCCGTACTCGCAGTAGGCTTTTTGACTATGTAGCTGCCTTGGAGTCACCCAATCTTTTGTAAGTGACCCCTCAATAAGTTTACCAAGCCGGACATGGGTTGGATCATTCTTGAGTATGTAACTGGTCCTTATGTGGGATAAACAGATGTTTGTCCCTGTCTCACAGGAGAAGTTATACAACATCCAGGGGCTTGGTTTTACAGTTCTAAACTCCTTCCTCTGTATCTGGGCTTCCCTTAGTTCTCAACTATTACCTGGGAGGCAGAATGTGCCTCAGAAGGTAGTTGGGATGTGGGGTTCCCAGAAGGCCCCCAGATCTCCCTGTCTTACAGCCACTCATTTGCATAGCTCCTGACCTCACTGTAATTCCCAGAGCCTGAGGAGTCCCAGACTCAGTGGCTCAACACTGTATGCCTTCTAACTCATCTTTCTTCCCCATAGCTATGTGGACTCCGAGCCGGAAGCAACTCTGCCTGGCATTCCTGTTGGTCTGTGTGCTCTCTGCTGGTTCCTTCTTTTTCCACTTGAATGGAGGAAACTTCTTTCGAAATGGTCTAACTCTCTCTGTCCTGTGTTCAGACTATCACCTGCTGAAGTCCCCAGTGGCCATGGTATGCCTACCTCATCCATCGCAGACATCCAATGGCTCCCCTTCCTGTCCTGAGCAGTCCTCCTCGCTCTCTGGGACTTGGACAATCACCCCAGGAGGCAGGTTTGGTAACCAGATGGGGCAGTATGCCACATTGCTGGCCCTATCCCAGCTCAATGGTCGCCAAGCCTTCATCCAGCCTGAGATGCATGCCGCCCTGGCCCCTGTGTTCCGAATCTCCCTGCCAGTGCTGGACCCTGAGGTGGACAGCCTCACGCCTTGGCAGCACTTAGTCCTACACGACTGGATGTCAGAGGAGTACTCCCACCTGGAGGACCCATTTCTCAAGCTATCTGGTTTCCCCTGCTCTTGGACCTTTTTCCACCATCTTCGGGAACAGATTCGTAGGGAATTCACTCTGCATGACCACCTACGGGAAGGTGCCCAGCACCTGTTGAGCGGGCTCCGTATAGGCCCGGTGGGCATCCGCCCTCACACCTTTGTAGGTGTCCACGTGCGTCGTGGAGACTATCTGGAGGTGATGCCCAATCGCTGGAAGGGTGTGGTGGGTGACCGAGCTTACCTCCAGCAAGCCATGGACTGGTTTCGGGCCCGGCACAAAGACCCCATCTTTGTGGTCACCAGCAATGGCATGAAATGGTGTTCGGAGAACATCGACACGTCCCGTGGTGATGTGGTCTTCGCTGGCAATGGACAGGAGGGTACACCGGGGAAGGACTTTGCACTTCTCACACAGTGTAATCACACCATCATGACTATTGGCACCTTTGGCTTCTGGGCTGCCTACTTAGCTGGTGGAGACACTGTCTACCTTGCTAACTTCACCCTGCCAGATTCGGAGTTTCTGAAGATCTTCAGGCCTAAGGCTGCCTTCTTGCCTGAGT
This sequence comes from Montemys delectorum, assembly GCA_019843815.1. Lineage (NCBI taxonomy): Eukaryota > Metazoa > Chordata > Mammalia > Rodentia > Muridae > Montemys > Montemys delectorum. Next base: position 2,669 of record JADRCD010064135.1, on the reverse strand, counting down.
GGGTAGGCATTAACGCAGACTTGTCCCCGCTGCAGGCTCAGTTTGACCCCTGGGAGCCAGACAGTCTTTTTAGATAGGTCTGACTCATCAAGAGTCAGCCATCCATGTCTCGATGCTTTGGAGTATGGCTGAGGTAGTCGAGCTGGAGCTGGGGGAGGGGGGCACTCATTTCCAGACTTGCAGATGAGCTTTTTAGAAATGTTGGAAGGCTTTGCAGACATTTCAACAGGATATCACTTTCTGATGGCAGGGGAAGCCCAAGTAAGCCACAGTCTCTTCTGACTCTCCTGGCTCACCTTCTTAGAACCTTTGGGCAGCTGCTTCAGGGTTGGGGAGGCTGAAGGAGGCCCAGACTTACCAGCTGGCCTCCTGAGAGCCTGGTCCAGTCCCCATGCAGCACACCGCAGGGCCTTCCCAACACGCCAGACAGTGAAGAATGTAATGAAGGTGGATGCAAAAACTGTGTGTGGGGAGCAGCCTCTCCTAAAAGATCTAGGAACTTCTAAGAAAGGAGCTCAAAAGTTAAAGAACTGCACAGATTAGTTCTGAATTTAGGATCAAGGAAGTCTCTTCTTCTGAAGATGCTATAGGGGATCTGGGATCTGTTTTCCAGAGGTAACCAGGCCTACAGAAAAGAAGGGTATGCCCCTGGGCTCGCAAAGTCCCTAAATCTGGCTCTGAGAAGATCCAGGGTAAAGGGTCTGAAGGTGTTCCGGGACCCCGAACCCAGCCTATGCCCTGACAGAAGCTCAGGCTTGAAGCAAGGATGGGACATTTGGGTGAGATCAGGTACACTTGATGCTTTTTCAAGAGTGGAGGAAGTTTACTCAGATAGCATTTCATGTCATTGTGTTCCCTTCCAACACTGACTTCTATTCTTCTCAGGGAGTTTCCGGGCACTTTTTCCCAACTTGGCCTGTACAGGCTGGGGAGAGGGAGCTGTGAATTAAAGGGCCACATCACCAATACATGTATCTGATGTTTTTGGAGCTGTGTCCTGCATGTGTGAGTGTGCAACACAATAAAGGTGTGTGTGTGTGTGTGTGTGTGTGTGTCTACTGGGGATACTCATGACTCATGGATATACAGCACCCACTCAGATCTGGTAACACTTGCTGCAAGACTTGTGGTCCAATTTCCTTTCTCTGAAAATTTCGGTATTGGCCCCCAGACCTGTCCTATGTTTTGTCTTATTTTGAGATAGTCTGTGTAATCCAGGCTGGCCTAGAACTCACTCTGTAGACCAAGCTGGCCTGGAATGCATGACAATCTTCCTGTCTCAGTCTCCCAAGTGCTAGGACTACACGTGTGGGTCACCATGCTTGGATCCAGGCCTCTCCTTATCCGGGTTTCTGGCAAGGGAAGAATATCACTGTCAACTATGTTTTCCGTGCTGTGGGTCAGACCATAAAGAAAGACGCTCCAGTGCTTTCTGGGAATTGTAGTTCCAGTTTAAAAGACTAGCTACTTTTTGCATCTCCTTAACTGGACACCAATGTTTCCAGTCAGCCAGAGGGCATCCTGCGGGAAACCTGGGGTCTACGAAGACCTGAAAGGAGGCTAGAGCAGGTTGCCGGCCGGCTTCCTTTCAGGACCGTAGGTGCTGGGAAAGTTCTAGGAAGGACTGCCACCCTATGACGTCACGGTGGGATAGGCGTGGCCTGCTTTGTTGCACTCCAATTAAACTAAAGAGTTAGATTTCTGGGCGGGGCCTAAGGGTCTTAAATATTTCTAAGGGAATTGGGGTCCCACACGTGGGATGTGGCCCGAGTGTTTTGTGAAGAGGGGACGACCGGTGACTCTTGGAGTCAGCAGAAAAACCTTGAATTCTTCTTCCCAGTCTTCCAAGAAAAACCTTATTCTTAGACGTGAGAAAGTATTTTAAAAAGTCCTCAGAACGTGGACTGAGCTGGGCAAAGCATTAGTGCTTGAGGGCACGGAGTTGAAGAACAGCTTTTAAAGGGTGTTGTTTAAGGTACTGGGGGGCCTGAGAAGAGTCTGTCCTGTAAGTTAGGGGGTCTCTGGTACCGCAGAGACTGGAGGATGGCTTTGGAGGCATGCTGAAGTTTTTGCAGGTTTAAGTATCAGCTTTAAGGATTTGGGGTTTAAGATTTCTTATTCTGGCTGGGTGGTGGTGGTGAACACCTTTAATCCTAGCACTTGGGAGGCAGAGGCAGGTGGATTTCTGAGTTCGAGGCCAGTCTGGTCTACAGAGTTAGTTCCAGGACAGCCAGAGCTACACAGAGAAACCCTGTCTCGAAAGTGTTTCGAAAATACCAAAAAAAAAAAAAAAAAAAGAATTCTTATTCTGAAGACCTTTTAAGTTTATTAATATCCAAGTTTATTACTTATTAGATAAATTACTAATATAATTAATTAATTAATTTGGAGACAGTCTCAGGTAGGCCATGGTGGTCTTGACTTAGCCTCCCAAGTGCTGCTACTTGGCTTTGGCTTTTTTTTTTTTTGGGTTTTTTTTTTGGTTTTTTTTTTGAGACAGGGTTTCTCTGTGTAGCCCTGGCTGTCCTGGTACTCAGTCTGTAGACCAGGCTGGCCTCCAACTCAGAAATCTGCTTGCCTGTGCTTCCCAAGTGCTGGGATTAAAGATGTGTGCCACCACTGCCCGGCTCTTTCTTTCTTTCTTTCTTTCTTTCTTTCTTTCTTTCTTT